>JBAFWW010044054.1:0-11479 GCA_036873685.1 Agapornis canus
TTAGTGTGGGGTGTCCCTGCCTATGGCAGGGGGGTTGGAACTGGATGATCTTAAGATCCTTTCCAACCTGAACTGTTCTATGATTCTATATAGGTTGCAAAATGAACCTAAACATAGAGTACAAACAGCTGTGTCTTGAAGTAAGTTATTGCTAATGTAGTTGCTTATAAACCCCTGGGTCTCAGCTGTGGGCTTACACCTGTGTGACATGGGTACCCAGGTACAGCTGCAGCTTGTGCTGTCAGCAGGCACCAGGTGGTTCACTCCTGCAGGAGCAGGAAGCAGGCTGTAGCAGAGCATGTGCACCTCTGTTGAACTACACATCTTGGCCTCTCCTTGCAGGATGCCCCAGAGGTCCTCAGCCAGCAGCGTGCCTTCTGTACACAGCTGTTAAAGAGAGACTGCAAAGGTGGTGTTGAACAGCACCTTTCCTTCGCTGTCCCTGTGACACGCTGCTGGCACCTACATCATGCTGGGTCTCGTCAAGCCCCTGTGATCGCAATGGAACAGCCTGAGGTAGGAACTGCACTTGGAGAAGCCCTGAAGATGGTGTTTGGTTGACAAGCAAGGTATGTGCTCTAAATGAGCTCCTTTAAATATTTTTCCTGGTAAGGACACTTGAAGTTTGATTCATGTATTTAGCTTTATGTTGGCCTGTGTAGTATTGGTGTGCTGGTTATAACCATTTGTTTTCAACTCTGGCTTTGTTGTCTCACTTACAATTTTAAGGTCATAGCTGGCCCTAAAATCCAGGTTGATCTTCCCTACAGCACAAGCCCCCTACTTCCCTCTCATAAGAAATGCATCGACCTCTAGGCTGGTAAAAAGGGAATTTCCTAGGTAGTGGTTATCTGGCTTAATGCCTCCAGGTAACATTAAATCCTCCTTCTGTCATCTGTTTTATTGGCAGCATTAAAAAACCCACTTTGAATGAATCTGGTTTCACTTTCCTGCTTTTAACTGCAAGGAGACAACTCTGTGAGAGCCAGGCACGAGATTTGGTGATAGCTTCTTGGGGTCTTCACTTGAAGCTTGTGAAAATCAAGCAAGGATGGGAAGCCAATTTTTATCCTTGATTCTTATTTATCACCACTGAATCTGAACTGTGAATTTGCCACCAGGAAGCCAGTTTCCTACTTGTCCTTTCTCTCTTGGGAGCTATTTTTGTCACAGGTGCTGTGTTTACCATTGCAGGTGGCCTGCTCCAGAGCCTTTTGTGTTAATGAACCCTTTCCTGTGATTTATAACATCCTCACCATTCAGCACAGCACCTTGTTTCTCTGGTCACTGTGCTAACTGCCTCCATTGCAGTGCTCTGGGCTCTGGTTTGCCATCCTTACTAAACAGGCTGCAAGATGCAGTTGCTGTTTTCCATTTGGCAGATGCTGTGTGCATGTTTAGAATGCACCCAGTCATTCAGTTTCCCTGAGTTCTCTCTTCACAGTTGCCATGTTATGTTTTAAAGTGCTGTTTCTATTCTGCTTAGCCCAAAGGACTATGTTATGCCTCTTGCTTTAGCATTTAGCACAAATAACTGCACTCTCAGACTGTTGTGTTTGTGGTTGGTTGGTGTCACTGTTATGACCTTTATCATTTTGGTTGGGTTGGTTTTAATTTCACTTTTCATAGTAGATTGTTCTTTTATTGAGCAAATGAACAATGTGAAGCTGCAGCCCCAAATATTCACCTTTTGTGTTAGAACTCCACTACTCCCAGGAGTTATTCTTGTCATTGACCACCATATTCCAGTGGAAAAAAGAATCTTAAGCATCTTAATGTGATAAAGCTTTATTTCTAAATATAGACTGCACCAGGCCAGATGTTGCAGTGGCTGCAGTAGTTGCATGGCATGTGCATGTGTCTCTGCATTCAGGGAGGCTGAGCTACTCCGTGGTTGGTTTTTCCTGGCAAGCCTCCTAGGAAGTGGCTGCCTCACATGTATCAGATATCTTGAGATCATCCCAAAGAAAGGCCAAGGGGTTTAGGAGGTATTTCTTCTGCACCATCCTTCCCAAAGGAAAAGAGACCTCAACAGATTTGGTGTAAACTGCTGTTTATTTGTACTGCAGGGCTCACCTAACCCTTGCAGTTAAGCTGTCCACCTTCTGCTACTACAGTGTCACTGGACTAAGTCTGTTTTACCACCTGGCCTGGAATGTCTGAACATGGAATCAGGTTATGGACAGCAATATAGCTTTTATTGTCACTGATACTGTACAGGCTTTACATTTTCTAGGGGAAGCAGCAGAATGAATGGGTTGAAAGCAGCAGAAACGGAACACTGACAAGAAATCTGTAAGCTGCTTGAATTCTAAGTTATTTCTGTTTCCATCAAGGCTGAATTTTGACCTATGAAGTGCAGGAGCGGGGAAGTTAAACACTGAAACTAGGAGATGTAATGAGCAGTCAAACAAAGGAATTGACTCTGTTCTCTAGGAACAGAATATATGAAAGGCAGTAAGTTTGATGGATTTAAAGGAGAAAAGGCTTTAAAGCAAGGATGGGTATGGCAGGGAGAACAGTTCTGTGAACGCTGCCTTTGGCAGTGAGTCCATGTGAGAAAAGGCAGTGTGTGGCCTAGAGCCAGACTTCAGTGATGCAGCCGGAACTGAAGCAGATGCTAAGGGAATACCCCAATGTGGAGGATGTTTGAGCCAAGGAGCAGTTAATTTTCTTTCTAAAGCCCCTGATCAGTGTCTGGATGGCAATGTAGGGTCAACTGGTGATGCCTAGAAAATGCATGGCATAGAGTCCCAGTAGGATCTAGCTTTCCCCCTAACCCAGAAGAGATCAGGATCAGTCCGTCTACACTGCTGAAGAGCAGAGAATAAAGATGATTCTCACTTTTCTTCCCCCAGAGGAAATACGCCTCACCGTTGCCTAGGGAATGATGGCTGCTCATTTGTAAGAGATATGGAATATCAGAGTCTTGCAGAAGAGGAAATACTAATGTGGGTTGCTTGGATGTGCTCTTTGCTAGGATGAGGGAGCCTGTGTAGGCATCTTCGGGGTCCTGTGATCATGGATGTTCCTATAGGGAAAGACAAGGATACATAAGAAAGAGCTTCAGGGTTTGTTTGGTTTGTTTCAGTTTAACCACTGTTACCAGCAGGCAATGGGGGAGGATGGCCCCCAGAGTGATCCACTAAGGGGGAGAGGAAGAGGCAAATGGGAGATGGGCAGGGAGAAATACTATTTCATGGGAGGATGCTCCAGGGATGGTCTCATCACTGAAGTTAATAGTCACTAGCCAGCCAATACTGGGCCTTGTCTGGGACAGTAACTGGAGGAAAACATCAGGATGCAACAGCTTTCTCACAGAAGCTATTGGGAAACAAAAGGTTTCTCAGTGTTCTCTGACCTGGGAAACATTCCATTCCCATTTGTACAAGCTAATTCCCACCTAGGGCCATCCATGTTGTGTGTGAAAGCAGCATATAACCTTATTGGAGAGTCATCACTGCAAGCAGAAGGCTCAAAGCTGCCTCTGACACCGGCATCCCTACTCCTCCATTTTGGTCCCAAAACTGTTCATAGCTTAGAATGAACGCCTTTAGGGGGACCTGCCTAGATAAAACCTGATGACTACAATACAATTTACTGTTAAGGACCCTCTGAAGCTCTGGAACTAGTTTGAAATAATTGTTCTGTTTCAAATGTGTTTGTCTTTGAAAGAGACAAGAAGTGGGAGATGCTTTTGTCTTCGGTGGCATACGCTTGGCTTCAGAAATAGACTGCTGGGAGTCTGTAAGTGGTGAGAAGCTGTCCTGAGTAACAAAATAGTGAAAATTGTCATCTTTTACCCAAAAGGAAGGGAAGAACCTCATTTTCTACAGTAATCACTTGTAATTTGACAGCATGAGTCACTTGTGTCGTTAGGAGTGAGTCAGGAATGGAAGAGGCACTTAGAGAGGGATTTTTTGAGCTGTATTAAGATAACAAAGAAAATTCCTCTTACAAAATAATGCTAATAAGGCGACAGAGCATGGACCATCTGAGGCCAAACTGACTTGAGATACTGAACAAGTTTACTCAGTACAAGCACTAGTTTTATGAACCTTCACTATTTAACAAAAGAGATAGAGGCTGTTTTCAACTGGCTTTGGTTCTCTATGAAAGCCAGTTTGTTTGCCTTTAATGGAGGCCGGAAAAGCCTTATCCTTAAAAAGCCACTCAGGAGCCCTGAGCTCCAGTCCTATGGCCCAGCTCAGGTCTGTGTTACCACCAGGGATCCACACTTCCCCTCTTTGGCTGTGCAGAGCTCAGCTGGAGTCACCATGGGCATACACACAGCTACTGGAGATGATGTGGTCCCATTACCTTGTGATTGCTCCTACCTGCGTTCGCCGCTTACCCTGAGGTGGGAATCCACTGGTGAGAGCTTCACACTGATGTCAGTGGTGTTGTCAGCCTGGTTCTCTAAGGAAGGGAGGCACTTTCAGCCATGCTCTCCCTGTCCACGGCTGAAACACAAGCCTGTATTTTCTTACATGGGTGTGCTTCCTCTTGAATTTTGAGCCTGATCCCAGCCGGTTTAGGTAATAGAATGGGTAGCTAAAGGATAATGAAGTTGGCACGAGCTTTGCAAAGCTTACTCTCTGTGTGAGGAAGACTTCATTATTCTATTTTTAGTGTTATGTGGTCTCATCCTCTGTCAGCTTCTAGATTATCCACAAAGATGCAGGCCTTTACAAGCGCCAGATCTGTATGAAAGTCTTCAGTGAGAGTTTGCAGCCATCCATGAGGATCAAGCTGTAGGAAAGCAGGCTCTAGCATTCTCTTCATCCCAGGTAGAGAAGATGGAGCTCATGGACAGAAAAGGACAGTGGAATAAAGGAGCAATAGCCACCATGCAACATGTAAATTGAATCAGTTGTTGAAAACTGGAGATTTAATGAGACAAAACTTTGTGAATGGTACAAGCTAAACTGGTAAAAGAATAAAGTCAGTAATTTGCATCTTGTAACTGCTGTGCATCACTGACTGGATTTCAGCGGTACCTTTTACCCATTATTACCCATAATATTACCCATATTACCCATTTACCCATTATTAACCATAAAGTCCACAATGATGGCAGGCACAAAACCAGCATCAAGTGGAAAATAATGAATGAGGACAAAAAGGGATGAAGTCAACAGAAATCAAGTTTGAGTCTGGGGGAAATAGAGCAATTCTTTGCAGAAGCAACCACGATGTTGCACAGGAAAACAATCCATTTGGATAGATCTTACTGCTTAGAAATGAGTAATACAAGATAGCAGTTACCCTGCAGTTCTGAACTTGTGAGCTTTTGGCTCCATAGACTTTACCATATTCTCTCTCACACACACAAAACCATACAGTTATTAAATGAGAACTCCTTGGTTTCTGTGACTAAAGCACTGCACTCACCTTGTGCTGCACTAGGAGGACAGTCAGTTGTGAACTTCTCTTTCCTGTGGATCTGATGTGGCAGAAGCAGCATGACTGTACTCACTGAACTCAGGGAGCTGAGGACTGGGCTCCTCTATCATCCTCTATTCTCTTATAGATTTCCAGGCTGAAGCATGTGCCACTGCTCAGTTGGTCACTGTTCTTTACTTAGCCCCCCCTTTGCCTGATGGGATTCCCATTCCTGTGTCTGCACACTGCCCAGCAGTGCAGAAGGAAGGGATGGAATGGGCTGGACTCTGGCATGGTCTACTCATGCTCTCATAATGCTGGCAGCCTTGTCATTTCATTAGTTGCTTTTGGTATTCTCAGTGCCCTTCAAAATTCACTCTGGCCTGGCTCACCTACCTGCTATTTGGTTGTAAACATTGCTTTTGGTATTCTCTGCTGGAGAACGGTTTGAAATCATTACACTGGGTTATATTTTGATTCCTTGTTCAGTGGCTCTTTGTATCACATTTACGTAGAGAAGTTACTTGCAAAGACACTGGGGAGACGGTACAGCTCTGTGGGTTACCTTTTGTTGTCAAGCAGTTTGCCACAGCAGTGCGTTGACCTTGGGGTGTCAAATACTTACCCACCAGCTGTGTCATTAAAGATGTGTTCTAAAGAGCTTTAGATCAAGTATTCTGGCTGGGATAACCAGGGGGCTTATCACAGGCAAGGGTTATTCTTCTATTGTTTGCATTCTGGAGGATGGCAGAGAACATGGGAACTGCTCTCTGCCTGCACAGACAAAAGAGCCAGGGGCTGACTGACCACAGTGAGGTGAAAGTCAAGGGTTTAAGCTGAGGCTGACCAGGGAAGTTCCCTAGCAAATGCAGACTGATGGGATTGCAGGTGGGTCCATATACAAACCTCCTTACCTGTCAACTGCAACAAAGACTGTGGTCTACTTACAGAGCTAGAACACAGTGTATTGTGTGAGGGACTCCCTGTACATTTCCCAACCCTCTGCCCTTTGTGGTGACTCACTGGTCATCACGACCATCATTATGGTCAGGTCCTGGTGGCAATTTGGGGGTTTGTTCATCTGCTAGATTAATATTTTATCTGATGCTGGGTTAAGATTGGCCAACAGAGAGAAACAGGCTTTGGTTCTAGGGCAGTGAAGGATCTCCTGGGGAGGAAAAAGAGCTCCCTTGTCCTGAGCATCTGACCCCAGCTGGTTGAGCCTTGCTGTTTCCTGCATGAGAGAAGAATGAACAGAATTGCCAAACAAAGGAATTTTTCAGGAAGTGCCCAGACATTTAAGGTTAAACATCCTTGGAATGCCAGGGTTTGATTTCAAATAAGCAGCTGGATTGAGGGATTATTTTGATAGCATTGTAGAAATACTGGTCTGGAGATGCTTAAAGGCCAGGTAGAGTGTTCTGTGTGGTTCCTGTTGGGGTTGGGTTGGGGTTTTTTGGTGGCTGAGTGCTCAGATCTGGGCATGCTGTCTCCACAGAGTTGGTGCTGAACATACAGAGCCCCGCAGTCTATGTTGCACAGGTTACTGCCCTTGCCAGTACTCCTCTGCTATGACAGGATTGTGACTATGTGTTGCTCTTCTTTGTCCCTCTGGTAGACATTCCACCTCTTTCGTCAGCACAAGGCAATGCATTGAGATATTGAGGAAGTAGGGAGCAGTTGCCTCCACTCTAAACCTATTGAATTCAATCACTGGTGATTTCCCCAGGACTGTATTGGGGTGGGGGTTGTGGCAGAATGTAGTTCGGGCATCAAACCTGAGGGAGCAAGTGCATCCAGCTTTAATAAGCGTGCATTTCAAACAGCCAGGGCCAGCTCACTCCGTGGTTGGATTCGAGGTGGAGCATGGCAGTCACATAGGACAAAATGACTGCATTAGCAATGAGTGAAGGCAGCATCGTGCGTGGCGCTGGGGTTTACTGTTGTAATCGTGCACTCTAGGTTAAACCGCGTGGTCTTTGTGACCCCCACTGTGCACAGCAGTGCCATGGGTAGCAAAACATTTCATTGTGGTTGTGGCTCATGAATCCCCGAGTTCTGAGTCCATGAAAGAAGCTGTGTTCTGGTGCTGATCCTGTTGAGACTACTGCGTTGCCTCTTGGGTAGAGAAATGGCAATGTACTCTAGCTTTTGTTAGGTAAGTATCTGATTTTGGTATAGCTTCAGCCCTTTCCTGTTAGCTAAACACTGTGTTCACAAACCATGTAGATGTGGTCCCCAGTGACATGGTTTAGTGGTGGCCTTTTCAGTCCCGGGGTAATAATTGAACTTAATGATCTTGAAGGTCTTTTCCAACCTGTTTGATTCTAAGATTCTATGATTCTCTGCCTCATACCAACCTGACCAAGCATCTGCACTGAATGGGTTGAATGTCATTAACTGACTGATATGGTACAAAGAACTTTTGCTTCCTATTCCAAAGTGCCACACGTTATGCATGTACAACATATTCTGTCATAGAAATGATTTCATGTGGCTGTAGCTGGATTTGTGTGTAGCATGATGTTGGTGTTACCCTGATCAAATCCCATGATCTTTCACCAAAGGAAGCTGTTGTTCTGTGTGCTGGGTTCTGTGGGAGGTGAAGGCAATAGGCTTTGCGTGATGAGCTTGAGAAACACTCTGGGAACAAGCTCTGAGGCCTTGATACTGAGCAAGCCTTGGGACAGTAAGTTGGAGTGTTGAAAAGCAGGACATGTAAGCAAGCCAGCTTTGGGGATAAGCCAGGATGCTGCTGTAAGAATTTCAGTTGGAGGCCGGAGGATGGGGGTTCTTGAGAACCCTAACTATTGTATGATGTTAAGGTGAAACTGTCGCGGCGAGAACAGGGTGAGACCAGCATTGTGATTGGACTGGGAAATACTGAACCAAGGGATAAAAGGGCTTGATTGTAATAAAGCTTATTGGTATCCTCACTGACCTGCTTTCATGTCACGATACGCCACAGGGTTTTGAATGCTTTTCATAGGAGTAACACTCAGAGGATGCAAGCAGGGAAACTGGCCTGTGAATGTGGCTGATTTCCATGGGGTATTTTGTGATGTGTGGATGGAACAATAAATCAAGTGTTTGCCCAAAGAAGAAAACCAAACCAACTTCTCGCCATGTTCCCCAGTTGGGATCCTTGCAGGATGTGTATATATTGTCCAAGGACAGACTAGAGAGTAGTGTAACATCGGAAAAGGGTAAATCAACCTTTCTGGTTTGCTTGAGCCCAGTGTGCCAAAGGGTACCACAATGTGTGTAAATGAGGCTTCTGTTGCAAAGGTACCACAATGTGTGTAAATGAGGCTCCTGTTGCAAAGGTACCACAATGTGTGTAAATGAGGCTCCTGTTCCAGAGGTACCACAATGTGTGTAAATGAGACTCCTTTTGCAAAGGTACCACAATGTGTGTAAATGAGGCTCCTGTTCCAGAGGTGCCACAATGTGTGTAAATGAGGCTCCTGTTCCAAAGGTACCACAATGTGTTTAAATGAGGCTCCTTATGTTTTCTGGTCCACGTGTCTTGTCAGTTCCGTGTCATTTAAACCAAACAGACCATAGTGGAAGTAAAGCTGAAAGATCTGTGAAGTTCCCAGTGGTGAAGATTTAAATCAGTGAGGTTTGAATTTGCTTTTGTAGGAAGTAGCATTACTGGTAATCTTAAATCCTCATATGCCATCAGCAGTATAGCAAATGTGTTAAGTTCACCTAAGAACACATGTATCATAGACTTGACCAGGAATCTGAAAGTCAAAGCGTGCTCTGGTGGATTCTTTCTCCCAGCTTTAATGGGCAGCCATGTTTTGAATCTGCTTATTTCACAGTCCATCTGTTTTTAAAGGAGTTGTGCTTACTTGATGCTTAAAACTCCTTCATCTGGTGTAGTTCAGATGTAGTTAACCATTCTGTTGATGATGTGGGAAGTGGAATCTAATGCCACTCACTTTACTGCATCTGGGTATGCTCCAGGAGTTAGTGGTGGTGATAATGATCATAGGCATTAAATTACAATAGCCTCTATGTAAATGAACAGAAGGGCCAATTCCGCATGAAAATGATTGACTTATTTTTAATTGTCTCTAAATACATCCTCTTATCTGCTCAGGATGGTGCGGGTTTGATTTCTTCAGGTTCAAATGTTTTTTGTAGTGTTAAGAAAATTATCTCCATGTAAAGACCCTGCTTCCAATGCTGACTGTCTAGAATTCTTTCCAGCACTTTATTTTCGTGGCTGAACATGCGTTTACAAATCACATTGCTGTGAAAAGCACCAGAGCTCTCAGTCCTCCTTAGCACGGCATATTTTGTAGCTAGGAAGAAGTTCTCATAAACAGACAGGCATTTCATTTCTTATGCCTGCTGAGGCAGTTAGGCACAACTAGATGCTGTTAAGTAATGTTCTGAGATGGGGAGGGGAAGTGGAAGGTTTGGAGATACACCGCCCACAGCAGGATGTTGTTGAGTCGTGATATGGCTGAGGTGCATGATGAAACCAGAGGAAGGCACTTTCATAGCTGGATCATTGTGATTAAAACCGGGAAGGAAGCAACAGTGCAAACCTATATGGAAGCACACACAGCGATCCTGCGGAGTGGCTGTCTTGCCTCTTGGTACCCTGGGACATCTCATGCCCATCCTTATCCAAGGTCCTGTTTCCTGTGGCATGCTGGTCACCCGGTCTGTTTGGAAACAAAGCATTAGACAACTTTTAATCCTGGTTCTGACTTAGAATTAGAAGTGTTTCTCAACAATTTGCTTTCCTCCTACCATTCCTCTTGCCATTGGTATTCTATGATTCCATGGTTCCACAGTTACCCTCTCTGAAAGACCTGTTTCTCTCTCCTGCTGACAGTGGTGGGCAGTGAACTTTGCTGCTGGGTTTTTATTAGTTAACATCAAGTTATTTATGCAATCTGTTGTTAGGAATAGAGGATTGGTCCATTCCTGCAAATCAGCCCCTTGTTTTTAGTGATGAAGTTGTGCATTGTCAGACTAAAAGCTGCTTCTTTTTAAGGTCACGTAATGCTGAACGTTTCGTGGGACAATTGCTAGTAATTGTTAGTAATGTGCCTACTGGAAGTCAGTGCTGAGGCTCATGGCTCATTATAGCTTGCCTGAGCTATCTCAAGCTGTAATTAGGTACCTAATAGATGAGATGAGTTTACAGCACATAATATGAAGAACAGCATTTTCCTTAATGTCTTAAATTTGATTTACAGCATTGTTAAAATAGCAGTCGTAGGCAAAAAGATGGTTTTTGTGTGCTGTGTTGTCTAATCTTATTATGCTATGTAATCTTGCATCAGGCAAGAGAAGACCCTACCATAACACTGCAATAAACCAGTTGTACTTTGTCATAAAGTTATATAAGCCTGTCATAATTTTGAGGTGTTTATTACTATGCAGCAAAATCTGTGATAATATTTCTGTCCTGGGACCAAGGGAAAGACCATGTGCCAAGAAGGAATTTATTCTCCCCTAATAACGTCAGAGGAGATGAAACAAGCTATTTGGTGTTAGTAAAGTAAGTTCACAACTTAATTTTGAACTCAGTTGAAACATCTGTTCAACTTGCTCAGCTTTAGATAAGACAATATAGCATTGCTTTTATCTAAAAATACTATTTCAGACTTGTACGTGCCAGCTATGTAGGATAAAATCCTGTTTGCTGTCTTCAGTTCCACCGCAGGCAGTGTTAGCAGGGTAATGTCTGTACGAGTCAGACTTCCTCTCTCTGGCAAAATGCTCACGAGTCTCTGTCAGTCTGAGGCCTCTGTCCTCACTCAGCTGGTACTGCTGTCATCACTCTTCCAGTATCCCCTTCGGATATGGTCACCAGGAGGCATGGTGCAAGTATTGTGTAGTGGTTCCTTTCCCACCCATCTGGCCATGCAAATCCTAGGTAGTGGTGGCATAAATCACTGCCTTTGGTTCCTAATGTTCTTCCCTTAGAGCCTAGCTCTTTTCAGTCAGGAACAGGTTTACTTAACTTATTGGTGTCCCTGAATCCGTGGTTATCCAGCACATGGAATTGGGGTTCAAACTTAAACAGGAGAGGTTTAGATTGGATCTAAGGAAGAAATTCTTT
>JBAFWW010044056.1:0-11099 GCA_036873685.1 Agapornis canus
GAATTTCTTCCTTATATCCAATCTAAACCTCCCCTGTTTAAGTTTTAACCCATTATCCCTTGTCCTGTCACTACAGTACCTAATGAAGAGCCCATCCCCAGCATCCCTATAGGCCTCCTTCAGATCACAGGTAAGATGACCTCATGTGCCTAGATGTTGAGGGAAAACATGCTCTACAACCCAAATTAGGAAAGCAAATCTTCCTAACTTTAATATTTTCGTAGAATAAAAGTCCCAATATATTCGTTTCCATCATTTGAAAAAAAAAGGTAAATGTTCAGGATGAAGCATCTGAGCTGCATTAGCATCAACAGTGACAGCATACAGGAAAGATGGGAAAAGAGAACTGAAAACTTGAATCTTCGGCTTCATTGCCCTATGTCCTGCCACCAAATGAGTAGAATATACATTAGCAAAGTATCACGCTGTGTACAAAGAATCCTGATAATCATGTATCATTGAGTCTTCAGGTCTTGATACATTCTGTATGCAAGGCACAGTACTTGTCACTTACACTGGAAAGAATCCTCCTGAAACCTTTCCTTTCATTTATGAAAAAAAAAAAAAAAAAGCCAGCTTTGTCAAAAATCTACATATTCTGCAAGAATGTGTCACTTTCAGTAATGTCTTATGGCAATAAAACACTTGAGGAGTAGAAAGAGCTTCAGTAAAGTCAAAACAGAGGCTTTTGTGGTTTCCTATTTCAGATTTAACTAGAATGAAATTATTCTGATTTAGATATCCATGTTGCAATATATACAATACTTTTAAGTTCCTTTTCAGAAAATAATGCTGGTGTTGTTTCCAAGAGCCTGGGGTGATTTTTAACGGGTGGGTGTTTTTTGAGGGAGCAGGTGTAATAAAACCCACAACAAAACCACCTGAGGGGTCTCACTCAAATGACTTTTAAGGACTATTTCATTATTCTGTTCTAGGCAGTTCCTCTGCTGACTACAGACAGTATGCAGGGCTGACACTCTCTTGTAACATTCTTACTCAATTGACATTAAAAGTTTGTTGTTGTCTCACCAATAATGTTATCTGTAGAAACACATTTTATTTTTAATTGCCTGGTTTGTTTAGGGCTCATCTCAGCAACACTCCTTCCCCATATTTTTAACCCACAGCTTGTATTTGAAAAATAGATCAAAAGCCCATTTTCCATTGAAGAGAATAAGCTTCTATGGAAGCTTTCTGAAAGTAGCCTAAATCTTTGGTGGGCAATCAGCATCCAATTTCTCTGCTATTCCAGGCCAGATACATATTTTCTTCTATTCTTGGCTGAGATCTGGAGCAGGAAGGGCTGGTTTTCCTGGGATAGTCTTTTCTTCAGAAGTGGCACTGTATAAATTTTTTTCCCTCCTCTCAAATCTGAGAACATGCCTTCCACACTTCATTTCATATTTTTCCTGGGTAATTCAACCCCTTAGATCATTCAGTGCTTGACCTTGTCTTTGGAAGTGAATAAAAATGCCATTTGTAAGAGTTTGGGGCATATGTTTAATAGAAACTGGAATGAGGTAAAAAATTTCTTTTATATAGTCTGTTGGTCATTATTCTAGTAGCAATGTTCTCAGTCAGAATTCTGACAAACTAAGTAACTTCAGCTGAAGAGAGATTTGTTCCAAGATTATCATTCAAGATTATCTCTTATGTGTTTACATTTAAAAAAAACCATGGTAAGCGGTATGGGCACAGATTGCATCATGCAAAAAATTTCAGAGGGAGTAGAGCCAATAGTATACAAATATTGTCAGTGCTACCTAAGTGCAAAAATGTTGTGAAAGTATAGTATTCCAAATGTAATTATTCCTAATAACTAAAAGCAAACCCAAATATTACATCATTACATTACATTAACTTTATCTGAAAAAAACTTATGACTACACTCTAAACCCAAAGACATTTCCATTGAACTGATGGTAGTTGTAGTAATGTACTCAGTTTTTGAACAAGAGGAAAAATGATATTATTAATATGCCAGAAACAGCTCAGATCACCAACTCTATTCCAACACCTGGGGACCTGACCCTTTACACTATGTAACTGCTTCTTAGAAATTAAGGCCAGAGAAGACAATTAGATACTCTACTATGACTTATTTTCTGCTGGTGCTGCATTTCACCCAGTTATCTTTGCATTGAGCCTAATGATTTGTGTGTTAACTACAGCAGAACTTGCATTTGAGTAAACATATTGTTCTGTATGTTGCTTGGTCTCAAACCTAAAATGCTAATAGATACTCTACAAATTCATCTGAGAGGTTGTTCCAATGCTTAATTACCTTTTTAGTTAAAAGTTTCAGATGTGTCTGCTTTCAACATACAGTCACTGGTTCTTATTATGGCTTTATAAGTTTAGTAACCAACATTTTGTATCTATGAATATACTTACACAAAAAATGTAAAAGAATAGTAATTTAATCTTCTTTTTTATAAAGTTAGAAAAATCAAGCTCTGTAAGCCTCAGGGATAACCAACATTTTAACCCCTTTTATGAAACTTTTCTGAATCTTTTTCAGTGTTATAAAATTACTTTAAAATTAAGAATACTATAACTTCATGCAGCCTCACAGTATTACTACCAGAAAATACTGCAGTTAGATGAAATCATCCTTATTTACCTTCCATCTTAAACTGCTTTCTACCATTAAAAAGTCTGCATTCTCTGTTCTACCTCAGCATCACACTAGGAACTGCAATTGGACTCTTCATCACAGTCACTAGTTTCCAAGATACAGTCACTTGGTTTCATCAATTTCTTGTCTCTAGATATAGTCTAGATGCATTTGATAACATTTCAGTGTTCTCTTTTTTACATGCTGATGTAATTCACTTAATCAGAAACATTCTGGATGACTCCTCTGCCACTATCACATGACATGTTCGCATTAATAATGATTTTAGATTTACTTTCAGGTCCTTGATGAGGATGGTGCATAGCCCAGGGTTTAGCCCAATCAATGCAGAATATCACTTAGAAGTCTTAAAAGTTCTCTCCTTTTTGAGAGCCTTCAGAGAGCCTTGTGTGATATAGACAAAAAATTGCTTTTCAGTGGCTGTGTAATGAAGCTCTCAGAAATTTTTTGCAAGTCAATGTAAACTTTTCTATTGCCAAATTTCAATCTTCACCTGAGAGTGAAGTAGCTAAACAGCATGACCTTAATTTTTCAGTATTCTTGTAACAGAACAATGAAACACTATCAGTTACTTCCACCTGTACATTTTTGGCAGAGTAATTTGATTAATTTTAAATGAAGATGTGCATTTAACACAGCTTAATGTAACTAAACCTGGGGTTAAATCTTACTGAGCTAACGACTCAATACATTTGCATTATATGTGCCTGTTAATAGAACCCAGTGTCTAAATCCTCTACTTAACTTGCATCCACCATCCTATACTTTGTGATTTTTAGAGCTTGAAGACCCACTCTACTTTGGCTCACATCATCACATACTGTAAAATTACATACACAAGTGATATAATGACAGCAGTAAGATTTTTTCCTGTAGAAGCCCTATTTCTTGGGGAGGTTTCTTGTCTTAACTCAAACCTGGGATCTTGAATCGGAAGATCTGACAGATTTACACTATATCAACAACATATGTATGCATACCTTGCTTCACAGGGTCTTGCATTCACTGGGGATACGTTCAATGTCAACAGATTGTCAGCCAGTGGTACTGGCATGCAGACAGATGAAGGTCTGATTATTTTCTAGGCAGTCAGGGTGTATTACTTTTTTACAGCTCAGACCATAGGTGAAGGGCAGGAGAACATCTTAGGGATCACTGACTGCTGCCAAGAACAACTCCTATGCAAACCATAAGAGGCATATGAAATAATCTTCTTAATATTTACATATGCAGAAAGGCAGACAAAATAGCCTTATCTCTCTACTTAGAGCACTAGTAGCTGAAAAATACTGTGCATTGTTAGGTTTTGGTAATTTCAAGTACTTGACTAATCAACTGTAGGTAGATAATTACTAGTAGGTAATGCAGTTCGTAAAGGCAATGGCTAGGAACCACCATTAGAATAGCAATTGCTTTCAGGAAACACTAGGCCATTGGCTTGCTAAACTGTATGTATTCAAAAGTATTCCTTGGTTTCTCCTCAAGTAAAAACCTTAATGATTTATAAATTTCACTACAGAAATAAGTATGTAAAAGAATATTTTGTACTCTAAGAATTAGAAACTTTAGTAATGAGAATAAATTATAAACCATGACTAATTTTTAATATATTGAACCATATTCTCAACTGGCAACACTGACAGAACTCCTGTGGTCTTCAGTCAGCTTTTATCATCTGCAGATATAATGGCTCACACAGTTCTCCAAAACAGAGGTATGCTAATCACTAAGAACAGACTCCCTATTATCAATGCATGTTTCATATGGATTCTATGTGTCTATTGAAGGGGATTGTTTTCCATTCTTTTTTAACAATAGATGAGGTTGCAATATAATTTAGAACCTGGGTGGCAACTTTCATGTTTAATTTTCTCAGCTTATTGGATTCAGCTCTACACTGGACACACTCACTGAAGTATTTCTTGACACATAAAGTCTTAGCTGTTCTTAAAGACAAAGTAGTCTTTATCTACTCTCTCTTGCAGAACCAACTCTAGACACCAGAAATTGCTATATCACCTTCAGTGAAAGTAGTAAAAAATTACAAAGAAAAAATATATAACAATTTCAAATATTGATTGCTTTCTAATTCTATTGCAGCAATTTGCAAAAAATGGCAGCAAAAATCATGGAAATGACAATGTTAATAAACAGTGCAAGATGTTTTTGTTTGGGAAACAATATTTTTTGTTATTTTTAAATTAATGTCTTTGGTCTTTTAAAGAATGAAGCAGCAATGAGTTCTACCATTTCAAGAAAAGACTGCAATGTGAAAAGCTCCACAGAAAAAAGGCAGGAAAGAAAAGAAAAACATGGAACGGAACTGCTCATCTGCTGGAGAAATACATCACTGTCCTTGGACAACTGGGAAACCAAAGTGGGCCAGTTGCCAGGTATTGGAGTTCCCTGTCAAATAATCTCTGAATTTAAAAAGGTATCAACTTCCAAGTCCAGTGGGTGATGAAAAGAGAGAATCCTTTCTACATTTAGGCCAGAAGCTATTATTTTTGCTTGCAAGCATGACAAAGAACAGCTCATTTTTCCATCCAGAAAATTGCAACCCATAAGCTTATTTTGTAAGAGAATGCAAGAAAATTAGTTGGGCTTGAAGATATGAAATCTGTGTGCACCAATTCTTAGCGCTTTGTCTTGGGTAAGTATTAGCTGCTGCCAAGAAAGTAACACAATTTCCATGCTGACATTTAATTTTGATCTGTATATCATATAGTAATAGTTAATTTATTGAAGCATGTAAAGCGGGGGTGAGGTGGGGGGGTTGTTCTTTTCTGTTGTTCCAAATAGTTCTGTTACAAATTATGATGATATATCCTGGTCCCTTTAGACTCAGAAAAGAAACTCTTCTAGAAGAGATGACTGCTGATGCATTAGGTTGTCTAATTAGGTTAGGCAAAATTAGGTAAGGTAGATAAATCTTTCTGTTCTTTTCCTTTTTCTTTTTTCTTTTTCTTTTTCTTTTTTTTTTTTTTTGAGAAAGTGAAAATTTGTCCCACATCACTTGCAAATTGAGAAGTAAACACTTCTGAACAGTATTTATAATTCAGCAATATGTAAATACAGGCCATTTGTTAAAGTACTTAAAGTTGCCTTGAAAGCTGTAAAAAATCCATATGTTAGCGCTTAAAAGTGGTCTGGTTTTCCAGGGAATTAGTAGTTTTGAACATCAGAGCACTTCTCTGGGCATGACAATATTGATTTAGGGTTAACTACTTCTTTCTTAAAGTCATGGTAGTGAAAATGCTTTGATGATTACTACAGGAAAAAAATAAAGGAACAACTCAGAAGGCAAATGATTCCAGAAATAGAAAGCTGATGAACAGCTATGTTAAAAACCTATTTGCATAAGTAATTATTTTATAGGATTTCCTCTTTTGGTGCATGAGTAAGATGTGTGGTGCAGTTTAAATTAAAATGATATGATTTAGAACAATACTTTAAAAAGTCATTGATGAATAGCATATCACATAAGCTTTTCAAAGCACTGAATTTTGTAACATGTTGGTGCAAGCAGCTGCTGTCCCTGCTTTCCTGAACCTTACTGTAACTGGTTTTCCTGAAATAACAAAATATCCATAACCTACAGCCCTTTGCATTTTCTTTTTTTACCTTTATTTTAGTTTCAACTGGAAACCCAACTGTGCTTTGCAATGGCTTAGAAGAATAGCATTTGACACCCCAGTTAATTTTATTGATGCTTTTAATTATCTCACATTCTGTAGGTTGACCAGCAACTATGGCCTATGAGAAAAAAGGTCTTCAATCCATTTAAAACTCACTCAGCTCTTTTAACAGATGCAAGAAAGACTTCTGGTTAAGTCAGCATGTCCTGCAACAGTTATGAGCTCACTCATTTTGTACAGACATGGAGAACTCCAAGCACCTGCACATCAGATTGTTATGAGGACCAAATGGGACTCTCCCTACAGGGAACATCAATCTAGACTTGGCTCCCCATCCTATCTCAAATCCCAGCCAGGAAGCAGGGAAGCAGGAACCACCCAGGGGAAGCCCCATCCTTCATTGCCAAGTATATCTGTGGTGAGGGGCTGATGGCTCTAGACTGGTGTGAAATGGGATCCTGGGCACCAAGGGTAAGGGGAGGCGCTGGGGATGCTCATCATGACCCATAAGGCCTGGTAGTGCCTCAGGATCCTGACACTGGGAGCAACTCTTACTTCCTTAATTTCATTCTTAAGAAAACTGGACTCCCTTGAAGAGAAAAATCCTGCTGAATGAATCAGTTCAATTTCTTTAAATTCAGAACAGACATTTTCATTTAAGAATCAATTTTACTCCGAGATAAATGTCTAATCATCTCTAAACGCTTTAGTGACCCATTCCCCAAAACGTGGCAACAAGTTTGTTCCAGTCACACTTCCATGCAACAAAATATTAAAAATATACTCCATTCAGAAAAGCCAGACAAGCTTGAAAACACATGTCCCATCTTTAAATTATAGTCATCACTGAATATTCACCAATAAAATTTAATTGAGGATATGTAAACTATACAGGAAAAAAGAGAGATAAATCTGGATTCCAAAGTAGTGAAAAATAAGTAGCATTCACCATCTGTGGTCCTTAACAACAAGCAGACTATCAACAGAACCATACAGTAAAAACATAACTGCTTTCACAAGCTTAAACCATCTGTAAAAACAGAGTGTTTTAAATGCTAAACTGAAATAACTTAAAAAAAACAAAACAAAACAAAACAAAAACACCTACACAAAACAACAACAAAAAAAAAAAAAAACCAAAAAAAAACAACAAAGCAAACTTCATTAATGTTCTGGTATGTTAATATTAAATAGCCAGCACAAATCCAAGAAAGCAGACCACTTCAGACTTGGCAAACATCAATATTCAGAACAACCTGGTAGGTTTACTTAAGTGACCATCTCCTGTGAACTAGCAGACAGTTACAAATCTTAACAATGGCTCTCACTTCACTCAAACATTTATTCTGGAAATCCTTAAACTACACAGGCTGAGTTTTGGGACTAAGATTTGACATTTTTTTTCCTGCTTCTCTATTCCAAATATCACTGGCTTTTAACATTTTTGAGGTAACTATAATTGTGTATGTAACTAGGCACTTGCAAAGTGAGAGCATTCACTAATGGTAAGTGGTAAAACAGAGAAAAATAACTCCACGACACAAACGTGTAAAAGAAACCAAAGCTCAGAAGAGAGTCCTTTCTAGAGAGGTCACTAAGAACACTACTGCACATTCAGGCAGTCTGAAAGGCTCGTCGATTTATGGATATTTTCTGCTTGGAAGAACCATGTATCAGAGCCTGCCTTGCTGCAATGTTGTGTTCATGGCTCTTCCTCTGGTGAAAGCCCTAACCCAAAGAAGTCTCAATCTCACTGCATAGCTTTTTACACCATGTAGCTCAATTTCTGTGTTAGCTTTGCCATAAGGGAGATGAGTTTTACTTCTTCATTCCTTTTGAACATGCAGAATTTTACATCCAGGAAGGCTTTGTTATTTTGAGGGCTTATGTTTTGTAGGTGCTGCACAACAGTCTTTACAAAGCATGCAGAGAAAAAAACTGAAAGCCAGACAGTCACCTCGCTCATCTTTATGCCTTTGGTATAAATAAGTTAGGAAAGCCAAATAAATTCCACAGTAATATAGCCATGAAAATACATGGGAAATTATGAAATAGCATGGAAAGGCATATAATGAAATGACAGCAAAGCAGCTTTTCTATGGAAGCACAGAGTGATAATTTCCCAGTGTAGTCTCCTAAATTTGTCCAACATTTGGTCCATTTTTCTGTTCTATATTGGAGGTAGCATCTTTGCTATGGAGCATGGTGCTCCTACTTCCAACATTTTCCATAGGCTGACAGTGCTTTTGTTTTTCTCAATTCCTATAAAATTTTAATTACCATATAAAATAGGCACCTAAGAAATTATCAGTTTGAATAAATTTAAAATTTTAATCTAACAGAACTGGTACACTTCAGAGTTAATATCTTATGCTGGGATAGTATATTTAACATAAATAATCCTTTCTCTCACCTCTGGCATTTAAGAGTCTTTATATACATTAGTGATTCTGCTATTTTAGAATAACTACAAATATTTTCCCTTCCCGCATTTTATGATTTAGTTCACTGCTTTTCTGTAAAGGTTTTTGCAGTCTTCTTTTTGCTAATCATCTTTTTGTGAGTCCTTCACTTTTCCTTCCACCAGCTTCAGCTGCTCAGCTCTTCAAGGACATGGAAAACAGAATTACCTGGAACTACTATCAGAAAATGTTTATAATATGCTTTATAATACAGCTTTTCTTTCCCAGTATATATTAACGTTTCTAGCTGAAGCAGCATGTAACTCAGGATCCAAGGCCATAGTGGACAAACACTGATGATGGAAGTGTTTCAGACTCTTATTAAGATCTATCAGTTAAGGATCACTATTTAGTCACAGCAAGAATCCAGATGTTCAATGTCTAGCAAGAGTAAAGGCAGTGTTACTCCTTTAATTTGTCAACTTTGTTTTATTTCATATCTGAGAGAAGATTATGAAAAAACATCCTAAATGAGAACTACTTCAGTTTCTCAAGTGCTCATCCTTATTCTTTCATGAGGAATGATATAGCCTTTAAGGCGCAAAACTGCTTATACTGTAAGCTGAAGTAGAATTCCAGATGTAACTTTTCTATAAGTTTGTTCTGTTCCCTTTAAACTGGTTATTAATTTTCAAAAGAATGTATTAGCTCAAAAGCTGAATCCACACATTCAGTATTCTATTTTGTTTATATATTGTATTTAAGATGTCTGCATCACACTTTTTCACTCTGTTTCTATGCCTCTTCTTCATATATGTAACAATGATTTTATTATATCTAGTCATTAAGTTTCACAGATTACTTGGTACAAAAATAATATGAAGCCACTGTACACTGGTATTATGTGTCCATCAGAGGAAAGGAAATGATTGGTGATGGGAAATTTGAAAATGAACATTCATAATAGAACAACACAGGCATGGTCATTGCCATTACTACCTTTAATTTTCTGAAGTGGTGTACTTTTTCATAGTCACTTATAAAGATAAAAAGGGACAATATATAACACTTCCCTTGAGTCAGGGAATTTTTAAATCTGTCATCTGACTTTAGCTACTTATCAAACAGAGCATCCTCCACTTGTTCCACAAACAAGGCAGGAGTGCAACAAAAGGTGACGTATTAGTCCTATCACCAACTACAATTTTCTTGTTTTCTGAAGGAAAACTAATTTGTGAGTACATACAAGAGTGAAAGCAAGCTTATTAATATCTGAACCATGATTTTTAAGAGCATTAATGCATTTAAGCTCTTGATACCTTTCTGACTTCAGAATAATTCTTATTTGACAAGTAAGAAAAATGAGTCATGAAATAGATAAGGACTGGAAGTACTAAGGACATTGATTTTGAATCCATATATTTAATATGTCTCCAACTTTAGTCTCCTTGCCTAAACAGCCTTAGGAACTGTGGGAAGAGCAACACATTTCTAAACCTGTCTGCCTGTGAAAAAACCATAGCTTCAAATACAGCTTCCATAATTTATCCAGAAAGGCCTGAAGGTAGCCTGCAGTGTACACTGACAGTGTACCAAATGCCACAGAAGTTACTGGCTGGTTTGTCACACAATGCCCTCTTTACTCCAGACATTGGTTTCTAGTTGAACCTTGAGCCATGCTACCAAATTTACTGTGTGGTCATTCAGAGAAATTGTTTTTGAGGGTAGCCTTGAGATGTTCCTCAAAAATGCACATCTGTTGAGACTGATTTGAGAAGGAACACAGACATATTTTTTCATACAAACTGCTACTGAAAAATGATTGTCAAAAGTCTCAGCAATGTTTTCAGCTGGGAAACCAAAGGGTTACTTAAGGTTCTTCTAGTTCTTAAACATATTCAGCCAACTTTTTCACTGAATCAGGTTTTAATAAATTCCCAGGAGAGATAATTTGGTCCAATTACATTTATTCATGGACACATTTAGGTTACAGTTTACCTCAGACATGTTTACAGACTGCACTATATGGAGCAAGTAGGTGCTGTCTCTGAGCTCATTTAAACAAAACCTTACAAAAAAAAAAAGTGTTCTTTAACAATTGGTGGTTATGAAGTCAAAATAATTAGTAGTGGTGGCAGGGCTGTTACAGTACAAAGAAGATTTTCTTGAGATATCTTTCATGGATGGGACAGTTTTTTAATATTTTTTATAGTGGTTTAACAGCACAAAAGTAAATCTTCCAAAATTGCAATATGTAGCAGACAGAAGATAAAAGATGCTCTGTTACTTAAAAGTATTCATTAAAAGTTTTCCTGAAGTGTTTGAGCCAAAGCCCAGTAACTAAAGCTTGGGATGCGTACTGACCTTGTGAAGTAATTCTTGAATCTTGCTGATTCAAGAAAACATAACCCCTATCTACAG
>JBAFWW010044056.1:17171-29374 GCA_036873685.1 Agapornis canus
AATCATAGAATAGTTAGGGCTGGAAAGGACCTTAAGATCACCTAGTTCCAATCCCCCTGCCATAAGCAGGGACTCCTCACACTAAACCATGCCACCCAAGGCTTCATCCAACCTGGCCTTGAACTCCACCAGAGATGGAGCACTCACAACCTCCCTGGGCAACCCATTCCAGCATCTCACCTCCTTAGCAGCGTGTCAGAATGGCCATATTCCTTATACGGAAATATTACAATTCTTGTTTCTAGGCTGATAAAAGCTATTTACTTTCAGATTGTCTAGAACTGCCTATATTTCTGTGTCTACATCAAATAAAGACACAATTTGTGTGATAATCACAAAGTAGTTGAGCTGCATTTGCTGAAATTGCTGTAATAGCAAGTATAAGCTTAGGATACTGGCACCTATCCATAAACATGTTTATATGTTACACTCCCACTCACATCTCAATCATTGCATATCTATGCCTTGGTAGAGTAAAAGCTAAAGATGAGGTTATTGTTGATTCCTAATACAATCATGCCATCAACATTATATATCCTGTTGTCAAGTTCATGTTTGTGTCAGGACTTTTCTCAAAAATCCCCCTGGAAAAAAAATAGGTTTTAGCATTTGCCTGTTATTGCATTATTTAGCCAAAGGGAGAAATTGCAGAACATTGTTGTTTTGGCTTTGCCTGTTTAATACACTTCTTAAATCGAAAAAGAAACCTATTGGGGTTTTTTTGTTTTCTAAATGAAAGAAAAGCTACGTTTTAGTAACTGCCCAAATTAAAGTTAAACGTAAACATCCAATGAAAAGCAATATCTTGCAGTGTATGTTAAAATTGAAAATTAAGCTGAAATCAAGCATTAATTAATCACTGGAGTAAACATTTGGAGATGTTCTAATGAATATGCTGCCTTTACTAATAAATGGTCACTAACATTTCTCAAATGTTTTTGTTATATTCTTTATTAAAATTGTGGACCCTGATACAATTATAAAGAACAGAACATTATGAGGTAGAAAGAAGATGAGATGCCCCAGGCTGGCAGAGGTATATAAATAGACATTAAAGCAGCAGGAGCTAGGATCAGGAAAAGAGCAAAACATTGTAACCAATATGTAAACTGGTAATATCACAGAGTCTGTATTTAGCACCCTGCTTTTCCAGAGGTCTTTAAAAAAGTTATTTCAGAGTAATGATGCCTCCTGTTGGAGGTTGGGAGCACTGAGAATACCAGAATACAAACTCTCAATTTTTTAAAGGCAACCACTGACCAAGCTTTAAAGATCAGGCCCTAAGGAAGCTAACTGCAATGCCCCTCAGGACACTTCTGCAAAAAGGAGCATATTTTTCAATACTCACTGCCAACACATGCACACAGACAGGCACACAGTTTCATACTGCAGAGCACATATACTAGCAAAGTTCCATTTTACTTTTGGTTTCAATAAAATTATTTTTTCTGAAGATTTTTATATTAACAATACACTTGTCTACAAATAGTCACTTGTTTAAGAGTGTTTTAATATTTTCTTCAGAAGAAATATATTCTCACTGGGGTTTACTCTGGATTTGAAATCAGAAAACATTGCTTTTATGTAGTGTTTCTTCACTCTTTAAGTTCCTTGGTAAAATAAATATATATAACAATCTTCACTGTCTAGGTCTTAATCCATGTTGCCTCTTTCCAATTCATATTCTTTTCTAATGTTTAAAGAAACAAATTTCCATTTTTGCTTCGTTTCTCAGAGCCTTTTAGAAAACTAACTGGTAGATTTTTATCCAGCTTCCTAGTCAGACACATAATGTCTTTGCCACATAAACCAAGGACAAATAATTACAGGAGAGCCCTGGGGAATGAATGACCCTTATAAAAGTGTAGCTGCTTTGGATGAAAATCTGTATAAATAAGTCAATGGCTGAAAGCACAGGATGCATTTTTGTTAGTCTAAGCTCTAGTGCAGACAGTGGGAAATTCTTGTATGAATTTTAACAGTAGCTGTCTATTCATGTGATACAGAAGATGCTGGGCTGGAAATGGCACTCAGTCTGTGGATGTTCTTTCAATTATTTCTTTCCTAACTGAGCTTGCTCCCTCAACCTGAAGAGGCTTAGAAAATGCTTTTCTAGGACACCTTAAGGCTGTGACAGCCAAATACCTGAGCTCATGAAACCCTGTTAATGAAACTCAGTTCCTTTTTAAATGCATCTCATCAGATGCTGTCTGTTGCTTGCAGTTTCTCTCTCTCTCAGTACTTCTCTCTTAATAACATCCTTCTAACAACTTAATTCTGGGACCAATGTGAGAAAAAAACTTCACTGTGCTTTCTTTCTAACACTTTAATTTTTTTCTTTTGTCTTTGTGAGCCAAAACTGAAGTAAATTTTATACATATATATATATGTGTATATATATATATATATATATATATATATATAAAGCCAGACAAAACAACCAATAAAAAAACCCCAGACTTAGGAAATTCAAACCAATTTTTTTAAGAAATTATAGAATTATTGTTAACATGAGATAACTTGTATCAAAAACTATAATAACTCAAAACTAAAAATGAACTTCACTGGTTTCCTGGACTTCCATTTTTATCTAAATAGTTCTTTCCACTCATTATTCAAATTCATTTTCAAGCTTTTATCAAAAGATTGCTGCTTTCCCTCCTTTCCTACACCACTGTACTTAAGTACAGTTGTTCCAGGCTGGCATATTTCAGTTGTTTTGCTCTATGCTTTTTGTTCAGAGTCTAGATTTAAGCCTATAACAATGTGTAAGGTAGTGCATTAGTAATTAATATTGAGAATGAACATGAATACAAAAAAGTATTTTTTCTTAAAACCTATATTTAGAATAATGTCATGTACAAATTAATGGCCTAGTGGGCTGTCAGTCCTAGTGGACTGACAGACTGCAGTGCCAGCTGTGGAGCTGAACATAAGTGCTGGCCTCCACAATTGAGTTTTCTTGCAACTGTCAGTATCAGTTGATTCCTTCCTCAGACCAGAAGAACAAATGTGTGCAGTCTCCAAATTAGAAAATAGGGAGCAGCTCTTGTTGAGTAGCAGCATTTATAAGAGCTCTGAGGCTGGAAATCAGATTGGTCAAGGCATCTAGTTAGATGTGCCTGTCAGAGTAAATGTTTTTTAAAATACTTATCAGAGAAGATGGGAAGCTTGTCCAGAAGACAGGGAATTGCTACTTAAATATGTACTTCTCATCTTTTTTCATTTGATATCAGGCTGGAACCTTCTGCAGCATCCATTTCCTCCTTTCTTTACTGACATTATAGGCCTGTTTTGCTATCTTTGTAATTCTTACTTTGTCACCTTCCCTTGGGAAGTAGCGTCATTTGCATATTGTATCATTGGGTCTTGCATGAAAATACAGACTCTAGATACATTCAGGGTTAACAGGTTTTCTCTACAGGCTATTGAAAAATTTCAAAAAATATCCTGCTTAATTTTTCTTTCAATATTTTAATTTCCTAATGGAAGGGAGGAAAGGTTTGCACATGCAATTAAGAACATGTAATAAATTAGCTTTTAAGAGCAAACACCAATAATAAAGGATTATTTCATAATAGCCTATTTGTATGATTGGCTATCAGTTGAACAGATCCACAGCACTGATTAGTCACAAGAGAGTGAAATGGGTTCATTCCATTGAAGAAGCAATGCCTCTTGTTAACAGCAGAAAGTTACCTTTACTTCCCATACAAAAGAGACAGTGGTCTGTTTTTTCTGGATAAAAAGGGACCAAAAGGAATAGAAGCCAAGGACAAATGGATATGAAGGAATATAAAATAACTTAAATAACTCCATTATGCATAAACTTAGATAAATCAACTTTCAGACTAACATTATTCTTTTGTTTGTTTGTTTTCTTGTTTGTTTGTTTTCTTGATTGTTTGTTTGCTCTTGTTTTCTTTCTATATCCATTTTTACTGGTTAAAATTCTCACAATTTCAAAGGAATATTATGAGTGCCAAATGATACTTTTACGTATGGCTAGTTTTAACATTTAAGGTCTTGTTTGCTTCCATAGAGGACATATATTGATTAACTAAACAATGGTATGAAGCTGCATCAGGGGAAGTTAAGATTAGACATTAGATTAAGTAAAGGTTCTTCACTGAGAGGGTGGTCAGTCACTGGAACAAGCTCCCCAGGGAAGTGGTCACAACACCAAACCTTTCAGAGTTCAGGAAGCATATGGATGATGCTCTTAGTCATAGTTTAATTTTAAATAGTCTTGAGAGAAGCAGCGCTCTCACAAGGAAAGGTCCTTGTGGATCCTTCCAAGCACTTAAGCACGTGCTTAAGTGTTTCCAGGGTTTCAAAGGAAGTACAGGTAGACTGTATTTCATTTTATTTTGCCTTCTCCTAAATTTCTTATTTATGTATATAATCTCAGTGGCTTTTATTTATTTATATTTCCACACTCATTTGCTTGACAGTTAGACCTACAATAATATTCTAACCTTGCTAAAACCAGGCTGAGGCTGAGAAGTATTTCCACACCAGGTACTGCTGACTGTAAAGTGAGATTTTTTGTCTCTTTGCTATGCAAGCATCTCACATCTAATATATGCAAGATGAAAAATGGTATGGTTTTCATAGTTAGGATGTTGTTTGGCATGAGTCTGGGAAGATTTCCAGTTTAATGATAAAAATACATGCTGCTAATGCCAGTTCCATGTCTAAAGGTCTATACTGTACAATCAACTCACAGTAAGTCTTGGAAAAGATAAAAGATAAAAGAACATACTTAATATGAATTTCTTGAACATAGTCCTCAAGAAGCCTTGGTTAAAAAAAAAGTATTTAAATGTAACTAACTTATTAATGACATTAGTTTTATCTTCTTGGACAGCTTTCCAGTGAAATAGCAGGGTCACAATACATGATTAGGACAGGCAGTGGACTAGAATGGTAGTGCTAATGGAGGTCAGTGATGAGGTGCATGAGGGAAGCTTGTAAATATCTCCTGACATACTTATTATCTCTAGGGCATACTCTAACACTTTTTGGGTCATTGTTCTTAACTGATCCTTTAAACAAAACTGCAGATTAATTTGGATACTTTCCTATTTACTATATGCAAACAACAAGACCTAAAGACACTGATGCATCTGTAATAATTCTGGAAAAACTAACCTATTATTTAAACATAGATCTCAGAATAATACTTTCTGATTGTTCAAATGGTATTGCCTCCTAAAACATGCTAACACATATTTCAGTCCCAAATTTGGGATACTCCCCATTCACGCCCTCTACATGCACTGAATTGCTGAAACGGATATTCCATAAGCACAATCACTTTGTGAAGCTATTCCACAACCTAAAAAGCCTCAAAGCCGAGATGTTTCCCCTTACTCTTCAAATGTTTTCCTTACCTCAGTTTAGTCCTATTGCTATGTAAAATTGTCCGAACTGTTTATGTCTGCTCTGTTGTTCCAAGATTCAAATACTGAACTCAATTCTACAGGTATGTTTGTAACAAGTATGGAGGTGCAAGGAGTTTTTTACAAGGTTAATGGTACAACTATGTATAATTTGAACAGGGGGGAAAAGTTCTCTCTGCTGTGGAAAAAGAAGTCTCAAGCTTCTTTTGTACAGAGAATTTATATTCCTGTATATAAACTGGGAATTATAAACAGGTGGTGACAAAAGATAGAAGTATAAACAGACAGCATCTGTAGAGAGTCAGTGGGTCCCATGTGCAGAGATAATTTTATAAAGATATAAGTGATTCGATAGCTAGTCTGAAAATTCTTCAAAAGGCATGAAAATTGCCCTGATGTCCCATGAAAAGAAATGAACTTGTGAAGGCATGGACAATTGATTCATGAATGTAGAAATCAATAAGGGACAACCACAGGAAGTTATCGGTGAAGTTTGTTTTGTTCATGAAATCCAAAATTCAGCTATCCTTTCTGAGCTCACCATCTCTTCATATTTGCCTTACCATTTGTTTTCAGTCAGGAATTTATGGAAACACCTGTAAATGGTTTTGACTATTTTGTTTTTCATTTTAAATAGAGAAATATAAGTTTATGTGCCTATGGATCATAACTGTACCATAGAATTCACTTATTTCTTTGAAAACCTAGTCTTCTACTGCGTTAACACTATCATTCACTAACTTAGTTGCTGGATTCTGGTACAGCTGAGCAATCCAGATATTTGATACTGTGAAATGGACAAACATAACTGAAGGCAACTGTTGTTCAGACTTACATATTTATGTGAAATTACATTGTTTCTCTGGCCTTGGTGCTTCTAGCATTGTTTTTGTCAGAAAACCACATGTATGGTGCATTCAGTATATGTTCATGCTCTTTTCAAACTGTTATCAACAGCCTTAACTGGTTGAAGAAAAAGTGTTGTTTCTTCAGCAGGCACCTAACATATGACTGAAAAAGATCACATGATTGTGGATTAGCTTTCCTGCTGGACTTTCTTGATAAGTTTTACCTTGGTTATTACTGAGATGTATTACTAATGTGCTATGAAATTTCCTTATCACTGAACTATTTTATCTGCTAAAGACTTGCCACCATGTATTGTGTTGATCTTTAAGTAATAGCTCATTTAAGGTCTTGTTCAATATTTTGTATGTTAATTTATTGAGATTTAAATTGTCTGTTTCACTATCTCTATAAGCAGCAGAAGATGTAATTTAGTTGGTGCATGCCTTGGAGCTTGATAGTTATTCATAGCCATAATAGGAATTGCAAATTTGGAGTCTGATAGATATACATCACTGTGATGAGACCTTTCTGTATTTCCTTTAGTATCTACCAGAATTCCTCATGGAAGATGAGTGCACCATAGATAAGCATACATTTTGAAAGCTCATTCTCCTTGAAATTTCTGAATAGAGACACCAGTTAGAAGGATAGTCTGCCCTACTCAGAAGCTCATCCGTTCCACAGTTACTTATAGCATACACTATATTAATAGTTCTTCCAAAAAGAAATTGCTGAAACATGCTTTATAAATCAGAATTTACCTAGTTAAGATTCATCTATTCTACCCTTAAGTTGATGTCAAAAAGAAATATTTTCTCTTTGTCAGAAGGTATAAACAGAAATCAATGGTGGAACATCTCAAATAGATAACGTAAGCTGTCTGCACCTGCTGAGAGCTTAGTAGGTCTTCAGAATGGACTCAAATTAGTCACAAGAAAGAGGCTTCAGGAGCAGCAAAAATTAAATACAATATGGATTAATCAGAAGTACAAGTGCTTACCCTCCAGAGCCTCATGAACAGGAATTTTTTTTTCTCTATACTGCAGACTTTTTCTTTACTTTTTATTTAGTTATAGCTTAAGTTGTCTAGCTTTTACTCCTGCCTGTGAGATGTCAGGTTGCTAAAGAAAAACATGAATGTTAATCATATGTATAGCAGCATCAAGAAGCACAACACTTTCTAAAATCATGAAAAAATAGACTGCTACTTCTAGAATACGTTAGTGAAATCCTTTCACTCAGTTGAGATATATTTTAAAGTGGCATACATGAAAGTAGTACAAAGTCTAAGGTTAAATATCCACCACTAGATGAAAAATTGTAGATTCTAGCTGTAATTCAGTTTCAGATCTAGAAGAAAGCATCTACAATGTGTCTGCATTTGAGCTAGATGGTCATCACAATCATCAGACATCTAAACAGTACAGTTAATGGACACAAGATTTAACCAAATACCTGCTTTTCCATCATGACTTCACAGACTTTATGAGCTAGATCACCATGGATTATAGTGGAATTTTAAGCACTGACTCACAGGTGGACAACTGAAATACAGACATCTAAATTCTGGGGCTGAATCCTCTCCAGTAGTGTTGGAGTCATAACAATTTTCTCTGTCAGCTAGAGTGAAGAGCAGAGACTCATTTCCATCTATGTATTTTCACTCAAGCATAAAGACTATGATTCTATGAACAGACTGATAATAAAGGTTTTTTCATGAAGACAGAAGCATCTAATTCATGTCCCTTGTTAAACTAAAAGCTAGCTCTAGTTTAAATAAAGAAATGAATGATAGCAACATAGCTACGGCTTCATTTACTGGGAAAAATGTGGCAAATAAGGGCAAAAGTGCTGAATTAGAAATGGGTCCCTGAAGCAGGTATGATTGCAAATAAGTCCGATTTCTATTCCCCTGTGAAACTGTGCTGCTCACTGTCCTGTTTGTCCACATTAAACAGATTACAAAGTATGGATTAAATATTCATCTTGATTTCAACCCCTTCAAAATTCTGTTAAATATCACTGAGGCTTCAGAAATACAAATCACTTAGGCTATGATAAACTTATAGTATGTTTCTATCACAGAATCAACTAGGTTGGAAAAGGCCTTCAAGTCCAGATATTAACTCAGGGCTGCCAAGTCCTGGACTAAACCATGTCAATAAGCACTAAACTACATGGTTTATTTTAAACTATTGAAGAACATGCTTTCAGATGCTAAAGATATATTAATTAATGAGAAAATTGACAGGCAAATATTAGATTGCTAGATGTTCCTGTAAATTCGACTGAAATGATGACTGTCTTGTGTATTTTGAAATCTTTACTTAAAAAACATAGGTATCTAGATATTGATGACTAATAATAAAGAAAAAAATTGAGTGTATTTTTGCTATATGAAGTACACCTACTGAACTTCCTAGTGGTTGCCACATACAGCTGAATCTTGAGGTTATGAAAACAACACAGCTGCATTAATCTCACAGACCTTTACACATTTATTTCAGCTTTGAATGTGGTGAACATACATAGTAGTAGGTAACTTGAATAAAGCCATATTTGAAATTTCAAAATTCTGGGATTTGATTTTGAGGATGTTTGTCTAGTTTCTTTCTTTCTATTATGTAGATTTCAATACTGGAAGTTCTGATATGTTAATATTTTTAGAAGTGTAGTTTTTAAAGGTGTGGCTGTATCAGCTTTTTAGTGCTGTAGTCACATTCATGCTTGTTTTCTAAATCAATTTATACTGTTATTGCAGTTTTTATTGAATGTTCCTTTATGTGGGCTTCTTGTACAAGCTATGAAGTAAGATTCTGTGTATTTCAAGAGTGCAGATAGACAAAAAAATCCCAGAATTAATAGGATTTTTATTACAAACATTTCACAAATTAATTTTGCTCTCTTTCATGATGATTAATAGATTTTTAGATAATCATCTTCTCCTAACAAAACTGCCTTTCTTTGACAGGAAAAGCTTTTTGACTAGCACCATTTAAAATAAATAAATGATAATGTTTATGTCACCTGGCTAAGTGAAATTTCAGATCAGTGCAAAAATCATGCCCTGCTTGACAAACAAAATAAAGAAGAGCTAAGGTGGATTGGTAAGTGATAGAACTTGAGGTATTGTAACTGAAAAGATGATCTATCTTTCCTATATACCTGTACATCTGAAGTAGCCCCAGAAAGCAGGTCTATTTCCTCCATGATGAAAATTATGCCTGATCTCTGCCCATAGCATTAATGGCTAGAATTTTTTTCCATTTCTGGAAAGAGTTTTTTCAACGTGAAAGTAATTCAATGCCTTTAAAATTTCATATACTTTCAATATATTTTCCTGTATTAAATATTAAACATGAGTAATTTTGACATCAAAAACCTGGCTCCTTCTCTGCATTGGGCAGCCTGGAAGGACTAGAAATAGAAATTGAATGAATGGCTATTACAAAAAGCAGACTTTAAAAATGGCCAAGACATTCCTATTTTTATTAAGATAAGTTCTCAAAATACTGTAAGCAAATCTCTTTCCAAATGAAATCCATTTTCTCTGGCTTTGCCACAAAACAATCAATATGTCCTTAAGGTTTTATGTCACCACCATGATATAAAACTAAACTGAGTAATCCATTTTTGTTTGGGTTTTTTTTTTTCTATTCTTCAAGTATCTTTTTAAAAATGCTTGAGTACAGAAAAGCACTGTTATAGGCCATGATTAGAGAATTTCTCTAGCTAAAGGAAACTAAATTAAATGGATAAACCCAAGACTAAAATCGTGTGCACCATGTACTGCTGTCTGTGGACTAATTCTTCCTTTAGTCTAGATTGTTTTTTTAATTTCTTTTTGTCTTTGAGGCAAGAGAGAAATATGGATGAGAATCTAAAGTTCAGAGTACCTTTACAACTGGGTATCTGTTTCTCAGTGAGATCTCTACAGGCAGGTTCTATACAGGTAGCTTCTACTGCTGCAGAAGAACTGGAATACACTTGAGATTCATGTTCATTACTATGGCTGTAGGAGAGAACACAGAGCACCAGCAACTTAGCAGAGTCTGCTGATGCGGCTGCCAGAATGGGGCTTTTCTAGAGCTTATATACCATCAGGCTCTACAAACTGTTCTTTGCCAAAATCATGTCACATAAGCAGAAGTATGGTAAATAAAAATAGCAGCTGGAATTCTTCAGGTAAGAAGGTTCTAGACAGTACATTCTTTCACAATTCACTACTTTGCTAATTAAATTGTGCTGACTGGTGAAACATTCAGCTGCAAATGTTTCTTAACTACGATGGCACATGAACTATTTTGCTTCCATAACTAGAATCTTTTATGGTTATACTCAAAAAAAAAATAAAACCATTGGCAAAGCAGTATCTATTTAGAGGTACGCGACAGACCTTCTCTGAGCACCAGTACTGGATCAAACCCATCTGAGCAGAGGAGCCCCTTAAAGAATCAGTCAAGACTGAGCCAGGGAGATCTGGCCATGTCCAGAAGCAAAACTATAAGTGGCTAAAGGGAATTAAATGCTAACAAATACCTAAGGAATGTGTCGATCCCTGTGTTTGAGAAATGGTTAGCTGAGGAGTTAATGAATTGCAATTAAGTAGTACCTCAATTTCATCAGTCATTCTTCAAACACCTAAGTCAGCCTCTTTTTGAATTTTTGCCTTTAGTGACAAACTGACTCCAAACACAGTTAGATCCATCTTACATGGTCTGCAACAGCTTCTATGATTGCAGAAGGGCATTTTGACAAATGACTGTAGCTTGAGGGGAGGTTGCAGAAATTTAACTCTCTTCTCCAAAGCAGACTGGGATCCATTTCAGGCCGCCACTGCTTACTTCAATTCCACTCCATGCCTGTTAGATAATCTCTTCTGGCAGGGCTACTCTTGACTCAGGGGACAGTCTCACAAGAGCTATATTCTGCATTTCCCTGCATCAGCCAAGCTAGACTGCTATTCTCATTTTTCTTTTTCTTCTGTGTACTTTTGTCTTACATTAGTATCTTTGAAATAACTGAAGAAAATGGGTTTGAAACAAAAGTCATTTCCATGTGTTGTATGTGAATGACAGGATTTCACACACTGATGTTGAAAGAACAATTATTCTCTGTATTCAAAAGTAAAGAGAATGCACAGCAAAATGAAAAATTACTTTTCAAGCCTTTAGTTACAGAAGAGTTATTGGAGGATACACAGAAGCACTTGTTTGGTTTTGGGTTTTTTTTACATCTAAAAAGCAACAACAATCTCTTCTGCTAAATGCCAAAAAAGAAGAGCTTCTTTTATAACCTCTACATACAAAGTCAGAAATATTTAGAAGGTTATTACTAACTCACTGAAAGGAATATATCAACCCTGTTGAAATAAACTGAGTACTTGGCATGCACCAGAAGAGACAGCTTTGGTAGCAAGTATGTCTTATGTGAGCAAACTCCTGTGCTCCATCTGAGAAGTGATCTGTGAATGACACCTGTATACCGCACAGACCGAGGCATCTGTTCTGTCCCATCCCGCCTGGCGCACAAGTGATCTGTTACTATGTACCTGCACAGCAGGAACCACAGACCTGTTGAAAAATCATTGCATTCTATTGCAAACTTCCCTAAGCTGTGTCAGAAGGAACAAAAGTCTTGGCAAGTTCTTATTCTTGTAAAAGATCTGAAGGAGAGGGAGAAGAGAAAGGAAAGAATGAAGAAAACAAAGAAATAGGCTCACTACCTCTGGATCCAGCAACGTCATCTTGGTCAGTGAACTGAAATCCTTTCAGCCGTAGTCCTTTCAATTTCAGTCCTTGAAGTCCTTGTGATCCTTGCAGTCAGTGTCTCTGCTGTGGTCATGGTGGAGGGGTGGTCACCTCACGCTGAAGGCTGGTTTTGCCTTTTTCTCAGGCCAGGTGCTCTTGGGACACTGCCGCAGGCCAGACCCATCCGCAGGGGATACCA
>JBAFWW010044058.1:3930-16293 GCA_036873685.1 Agapornis canus
AGGCCCACCTGGACAAGTTCCTGTGTGATGTAATCTAGGCTACTCTGCTCTCACAGGGGGGTTGGACTAGATGATCTTTCAAGGTCCTTTCCAATCCTTAGGATCCTGTGATTCTGTAATTTCCCTTATATTAACTATTTGCACGATCCTATAGTGACAATACAAAAAGTGACAGTACAAGGGAAGTACAGGTGAAGGCTTTAGTACCTTGCAATTTCAAAAAAAAAAACCAAAACATTTCAGAGAATATACATATTCAGAACTGAAAATCAGAAACACTGAAAAGGTCATGAAAAAGATGCCTGGATACACAGGATAAATGTGTAGAAGTGCTGTAATTCTTCACTATAATAAAACAGAGAACAAATGGACAGTCGAACTGAAGTAGAAAGCTAAGACAACTGAACTACATTTGTCTTAATTTGCTCCACTGACCTATACATAATATTGGACACACATCTACTCACACATTTATTTCTCTGCTGTTTAACTATGACATTGCTACCCAATTCCCTTGTTCATGTGAAAGACTATGTATTTAAAATTGTTAGAAGTATCTTTACTTCTTGATACTCTGAATTCAAGTTAATCATAATTGAAACAAAACAAAAAACACAACATTTTTCTTCTAACAAATGACATTTGTATATTCTCTCCATTATCGGACAATTACTGTAAAACTATATAAATGGTAGCTGGTGAATACTTAAAGCAACTATGAAAGTTGAAAACGTAAAACAGCTGTGCTAAACTTAGGCCAAATTTCAGAGTAAAAATTAAAATTTGAATATCATCACAATTTGGACACAAAGCTAAACATAACCTGGAATCCCTGTGCACTGCAAAACACATTGAAGAACCATACCTTGTGTTGAGACCAGTGAAATAAGTAACTGTAGTTTCAAGCACATGAAGATTTTCTCCACTGTCTAGGCTGTCTTTGAGAACTGCAAAGAAGGCATGACTTTTCACAGCAGTTGGAAGTAATTTATATCCAATAAGGCACTTGGATACAAGCTGATCAAAGTCAAGTGTCCTCAAAAGCAAGTCCTGGGATTCTAGAGGACCTATTTGCAGTTGGCATGTGGATTAAAGACAGCCTCTGAAAGGAAAAATAAGACTCTATTAATGTAATTAATTTCACATTTTATATTTCTGAGTCTTCAGCTTTCATCTCCAGAACACTATTTAAAACAAAACAAAAATCTTGTCATCTCTAAAGATAAATGCAAGCTGTATTTCAAACAGAATCCAGTATTAAAGGACAACTGTTTTCTCTCCGCTCTTCCAAATTTTTATTCCGTGTCTGATGGACTTAAAACCAAACAAAAAATACTCCATATTCCTCCAGAGATACATGAATGTGCCTTCATGATTCAGTCTCTTTTATTTCTTTCAATTTGCCTTATTCTTCTTCAGTAATGCATTTCAACTGAGCACGCTCTGTTACACTTCTCAGCCATGCTCCTCGAAAGTGTAATCTCCAACTGCACCCTCTGTTTCTGCTTCTCCCACCACTACCATTGACAAAATGTGATTTATCAACAAATTCAATACATAGCCTCTGCCTTGGGCTTAAAAATTATTATGACACAAATGAAATGACATATGAAATAGTGCCTTTTGTATTCTTTAAAAAAAGCATGGAAATAATACTTGGGGCTAAAATTCTCCTGCAAACACTTCAAGCTCAATGTACAAATTCAAATTTAAGTAAACATGTTAAAAATTGTAGAGCTTAACCTAATATTAAAAATTACAGATCTGCACATAATCATTGCAGTAAGAACAAACCTAATGGTGAAAAAAATTTAAGAACTGCCTTTTTAGTTTAAGTAGTAAGCCAGAGAAGGAGAAGGTACCTGGATAGCAAGATGAAAGCAAAGACACAAGTGGTGAGACAACATGCAATAAAAATCCACCATTCCAGTAAACAGCCTTGTTACACTCACAAGAGATGACTGTCAGAAATTTAGCAGGGTCATAACCAGTAATCATTTTATTTAGCTGATAATCAGGCAGCTTGCTGACTTAATTGTATGTAACAGCACCCTTAGAATTCCTGTGCTCGCATAAATGCTGACAACACTACAGATTTGTATATGAGCATTCTTGCTACTCCAGTGACTTCAGAGCCTGAACATTAATTACACTTACATAATTATTGTGCTGAAAATTAATCTGAAATTCTGTGCTGAACACACGATGATTCCTTTTTCATCCAATTGACATATTTGGTTTATTCCCTCAGTCACAAATGTACAGCCACCCCTTCATCAATCTGGACTAACTGTATTACGTTAATTAGAAAGAAAGTTTAATTTCTTTTCCCTGTGTACCCAAAAGAATCAAGAGGACATGGTTGCTAAGACACATTCCTGTAAAAGAAAAGAATTTCTGCATATGCACCTCCAGCAAGTGTTGGTTATGTACTGAAAACAAACTTCTGTTAACATCAGTCAACTAAATTTTAATGCTTAAAGATTATTGTGTAAGACTGGAAGAAGTTTAATAAGCCAGGATTCAAGTTTTGATTAAAACCAGTATGGTTGGTCATTAAGCTAGGCAAGGTTGAAATGTGTGCTGCAGTAAAAGAAGTTAGGGACAAACACACTCAAAACTGGCCACTAATTTCCTAATAATTTTTACCACCTCCTAATATTCTGTATAAGCAACAAATACTTACCACACGTGCAGACCTCAATTATGCAATTCCAATGCATGTAGTACACAGAAGAGACAATTTCCTTTGGTAAATATTTACTTCTTTATAAATAAGTTAAATTTTGATGACTAATATAATTTCCTTTTAAATTTTCAGAGTAAGATACAAAACTTTCTTAAAAAAAAAGATGGAAACTTAAAATATTTCCCATAGCATTCCTCTGTGAATTACCCACAGTTACTACCTCATCAGTCTGCAGAAATGATTATTTTCTGCAAAATATTATGCAGCTGGTTATGATTTCAAAGACAGTTTTATATTAAGTTCACGTAAGTTACTGAGAATGCAAAATGAGAGCTGTGGATTTACATTATTTATGGAGGCCCAGATGGAAAGACCCTTGTTCCTAGAAAAGCCTTACCAAACATAACTTATGTTTCAATATAGGAAATATCTAATTTTTATTTTTTTCCTATTTGCAGTTCTGCATTGGAAAAGAACTGGAACCAGTAACCTTCCATTAATCTCTGTTTTGATAGCTTAAGTAGTTTGCCTAAAGCTTGCTCTAACAATAGAACAGTTTTGAAATTCTGCTCTTTTTGTAGGACTGGCTGCCAAGGTATGATTATCACAATTCCAGGGCATCTTAAAGACAAGAGGTGTTGGGTCTTTTAGTTATGGAACCTCTTTTCCACTGGCTTTAGTCTAACTACTCACATCCAGAAGCTTCAAGGGGATATCAGTTTTTCAAAGCATATTGCTGAACAAACTGTAGTCTGGCACGTGTGAAGACAAGACAAAAAAACAATTACTTTTTCTGTGCCAATCCACTAGCAAGCCATATACCCTAAGAAATGTTAGTACCTGTTACTACCTTTTTTCTCAGCAGTGCCTGGTGCCTGTGTACAGGGATTGGTGGCCCCAACTAGAAGTGCTGGGAAATTTCAGCCAAAGATTGCTAGTAGCCCATGGATGCGAGAGGAAAACCACCAATATAGGATGGTATAAAATTCCAAAGGAAACAAAACAAAAACAGGGAAGATAATCAGGTCATTGGGCATAACCAGGTCATCAGGATGATTTGATGATGTCCACAGAGCCTGGTAGGAGGCTGACCTAGGGCCACAACAGGGTCTGGGTGCAATGGCCCCTCCTACCCTCTGCTCCTGTAGACAGTATGCAACAATTTAGCTCCATTGCCTATTGCATCTTTGCATCTTAGCAATCCTTTTTGTGTCTGCCAATGAATTATTTTCCTTATTAGTCTTAATATCTTTATGTCCAAAAGTTGAGTTCAAACTCATAAACGTAAAATAATCCAGTATACTTTGTATGGAAAGAGTAGAATTAACTTCTAAAAGTTCTACATAATTCTTGCAGTTTCAATTCACAGAAGACTATATTATCCCTTCACATTTTATCAATGTATATTAGTGCTATATTGGTTAAAAGGGAGACCACTTCACAGTTTATGCCTTGTCAACTTCAAATACACCCACACCGTTTGACAAGAATAAATTGTACATTTAGTTGTCATTTCAATGCTGCTGTTGTTTGAAAATATGGCTCTAAGCAGCAATCATAAATCACATTCTTTTTGTTATTAAGCCCTACCCATGTGTCAACCTAAAGAACTTCATAGTTCTTCCTTAAAAAAGGAGTGTAAGCAAAGACAGACATTTCCTAAGAAAGAGTAAAAACCAGAAATACAATTACCTCTTCAGTGATGCTTTTCCCTAGATCAAAACATCATCATATCTACATTACTGAAGAACAGCCACCTCTGGGGTGAAAAACAGTAGACTTCTAGTAGCAGTAAGCTTCATAAATGTGAAGAAAATGAATATATGGAATTATGATAGCTTAGATTAGCCTGCAAATATGTGAAGAAACAAGGCAAACCCATATAAGTAAACTCAATCACAAAATCCTCTGGTTATCTCCATAGCCGTTATTGCTATATTGTCCCATTATGTAATTTGTGAAAGTAGATCTACAAACAACATCATAACTAACAGAAAGAATGAAGAGGAACCAAATCTTAGTAAGTTGAGAAATGTTAAGTCATCAGTAAAGTACAGGCTTTTGACACCCAAAGAAAGCCTGAATATGAGTCTACTAAGGACTTCTTGAACACCGTGAATAGAAGAACTTGTAATTACCATAATGTAAACAAGTTTAAATATAAGCAATGCTTTAAAAATCTGTAGTTTCATTGGAAGAGGTCATATCATTATTGACCTGAAATTACCATTTAACTCTTAGCAGATTTTATGCCTTTCTCACCATTGCATTAAATTTACCAAATGAGAGATCTCTACTTTTTTTGTAAGATCTGTTACTATTGTTGACTCTTCTACTTTGGGACAACCTTATAGCTTTGATAGATACTATCCAACGAGGCTGCACTTTGCCAGTTTTCCATATTGTTTTAACTTGGCTGAACCATTACCAAACTTGATCATGTTGAAAACTGGTAAGTAAATGCTTCACAATTGTTACAACATGTACAGTTTTTGTGTGGCAAATAATTTCTAATTTTATTTTATTTTCAGTAATTCTGCTTCATTTTTCCCAACCTTACTTTTATAAAATAAAATATTTACAACCCAGATACTGTTCCCTGAGATTAGGCTTCTTAGAACAATAGTTTTTCTAAAGGCAAGGTAACTGTGCTATATAGTGTTCCTTACTGTATTGGAGACTACCAAACTGAGTAGTCTCTACCCAACCTCTTTAACTGGTGTCAGGCAGGGAAAGAGACTCCAGTTAATGACTTGACTTTGCAATTTATATTTGAGCAAGGATTCTCCAATTAAAAAGTTACATTCAAATTAAGTTGTAATGTCAGATCTCCAGACTTAAACACTCTTCAGAAAGAAAAACCAATCAAGTGAAATATCTTCCTCTCAATAATACTGAAAATAAACATTTTTGATAAAGTAAAAACTCAATAGAAAAACACAAGCAATACAGGAGAGCAATATCAATGATAATTATGTACAAATTGGTGAGCAAATAAAAGTACAAACATCAGTTTATTATTGTCTTCTGATAACCAGAACAGTCTGGTAGTGATTCATACGTTTAACTTTAGTATCCACAGTGAAAATTTAGTAAGATAAGTGTTGTCTAGGTATGATATACTTGATTTTAATAAAAAATTAACACTAAGTAGTATCTCTTCTATTGTATCTGTTCTTGGATCTTAACAAATAACCTTAGGAAAAAACAAAACAAAACAAAAAAAAAAACAAAACAAACAAAAAATTTCACAGAATTCCTGACTGAAAACCATTACCAGATGGATAAATTCATTAGCACTCTCTCCTGACAGATTTGAAGCCAACCTCAGACTGGAAAGGGCTATTGCAAACCTTTCAGTTTAGGGTTTTTTTTGCAATAAAGTCAGTTCTGAAGAGCATCCTTTTTACCTCTTAGTAAGACTGAAGGCCACCGAGATAAACAGGCACAGCAGCAGTGCTACTGCTCTTGGCAAACTACAGGAAGTGTTGGTGGTGACACAGATGACAGTGACAGGCTGACACTGTAGATTAATTTACAGCTAAAGTGTTTCTGATATCCTGATCATCAAGTCAGACCATCTGCAATGAGCTATTAGTGCTTAAGGCACAGGAAGAAACAGAGACGTTACCTCACCAAAGGCAGGGAATGACTCTGGTCTGAAAACATCAAAAAGCTATCAAAGAAAAACACCATCAGGCCCACTTTCTATTTGTGTTGGTTTATTTTGGTGTTTTGTTTTTTTTTTTTAATATATATAGTTGCTCTTTTTTATTTTATATATCCACCCTATAGGAAAAGATGAAATTTTGTCTGCCTTGAAAATTGTCTGCAACCACAAGCAAACATATTTTTCTTCCTAATCTTGGAAAGCTACAATTTCTAAGCTTTGACTAACAGACAGATAGATGGGACCAAAGGATAGAAAAAATATTCTAATTTGAAAGTATAACTATACCTTTCTTGGAAAAAAATATGCATTTCCTGAGGCTTGGTGAAAAGCCATCAAATAAACAGGTTTTTGTTTTAGATAGACACTGAATTAATTGTTCCAAACCCAAAGTTCAAAGAGTGCCACCATTGCACAGCCAGGAATACATACTATGGTTGTTGTTTTCAATCCTGTGTCAGAGTATAAAATCTCTGGTAGCAAATACTGTTCAAGCAAAATTGCCTGAACAAACTGTATTTATTTTACAATTCTTTTCTCTTTCATTTCTTATGCCTCAATTTATCCCTTTTTATGCCATCTGCACATATATATATTTTCATGTTTTCAGTAAATCAGGGATGCTGTGAAGCTTACAGGACAAGATGCCATTTATGAAACAGTGACGAGTTGGCATGTCTACAACTGGTAGAGGTTAAAGGGGAGATACACAAACCAAAGCTGGAGTTCCTAGTACTCCATTACTAAGCCTGAGAAAATATAAATTTATTTATAAATAAATTGTCAAAACAAAGCACTTAATATGTTGGCTTATGTTACAAGTCACCGACGCCCTTGGGCTAAGAGAATTTGTAAGAACGCTATTGATTTTCTTTCCTCTTCTGACTCACTGCATATTTTATACTGCATATTTCTGGCTGCTTAGGATCCTTTTCAAAGTTGTTCATTTTCCAGGATAAATACTGATGGGAGCATTTCACTCATTCTGAATTTCAGAGTTGATTAACAGTGAGTAAATCTGTGGAAATTAAAATGAGCTTTATCATTACAACTCTGTGGAAGCAGTAATATCTAGGGATGGGTCACAAAACTGACTTTGAGACTGACTGAATATAAGCCTTTAAATGATACAGATGTGACAGTGCTGATGTTCACTGATTATAAAATATAGACAGATAAAAGAAGTGTTTTCATAGTATTTAAAGAGCTCAAAGAGCATAACTTTAACTGGCAAAACCAAAGACAAAATAAACAACTTCCAATAACTGAAATCAATTTAATGTAAAATGACAACATTTTCCTCTTTTTTAAAATAAAAAAAAAAAAGAAGAGAAATATTATTTCATGAGCTTGAGCTTTCAAAATACCATCCAAACCTCTTTCTGAGGCCACTCATTTTTATGCAGTGCTTTCTTCTCTGGAATTTAAACTTATTTTGTAGTGGAGACCAAACCAAAAAATTCTACAAGAAAAATCTGACTGCAGATATAGATCTGAACTTGTTATAGAATTAAACTATCTTGTTTAAATTTTTAGTAGGATAGTCTGAAGTTTTTGTTTCTTACAAGAAAATTAGGCAATGAGAAGTAGACTGGGAAATAAATCTAGCTTTCCATATGACAGTTCATTTAAATCTGAATGGAAAAACCTTAAAAATTTAAACTTCTCTTAGCTCCAGTTTTTCCTTCATCATGACTGTAGTACTTCATCTTTAATGTCTAAGCATTTGCCTCCCTCTCTACAGTGTTATTTCACATTTTGCAAAATGCACTGTTTCTAAATTATATTAAACTTTAACAGGGGACCTCAAAAGAGTTTGAATGGTTTCAAGTACAGTTTCCTGTACGAATGATAATTTCAAATATATAGGTAAGATGGGAGAAATTAATATACAAATTTAGAGAAGTTATCTGTTCAGCAAGCAGCAAGCATATGATCAGGATTTTATTTTTTTTACAACTATTGTATTTATAATTTATTAACTTCCATCATTACCTGTAGTTCTCTCTGATTGTGTTATATACCTTTTCAATTTGCTGAAAAGGATGTTTTGAAACATACTGGCAAGCCAGGGTAAAGTATATGAATAATTTTTGCTTATGATTTCATACTCAAATTATTGTTTGAGTTTGAAACTAAGTAATTGCCAAGTGAACCAAGGAAAACTACGAGTTTTAAGACTGCTAGTAGACATTGTTACAGGAAATCTGAACAGGGTGGAAGATACTGAATTGGTTACCCATTCTTTGCCTCAGATAAAATAGCATGCAGAGAAGTTAAACAGGTGGCTGTTTTTCTCTGTGATTTTGTTTTCTAAGGGATTATTTCTATTTCCTTATACTCAGGTTTAGGTAGATTAATGGTAATCTCAATGGATTCTTTTTTTTTTTTTTTTTTTCAGTTAAGAAGCACTGGAAGTCTAAGATTATTTTACCTCTTTCACCCCTTCTAGTTGTGTTGAATTCAACTTTTAGTTTTAACTTCATAAGCAGAACCATAATGGCGAAGCTGATCTTATGTAATTATTTGTCTATTATGGCCACAAAACCAGCACCAGATAGTACAAGTAACTTATGTAAAAACCTTTGCTTTCAGGCTGAGGGGGGTTATAATTAAACTGTTATGCTAGCAAAAAGCTACATGTATTCACTTTCATATCAAGGGAAGAAAGCAGAACTGAACCTTGCCCATCAAAACAATAATCTGTGCTGCTGTGAAATAACATTAAATACATTCCCTCTGCTTATATTCATATCATAATAGCTGTTTGCCTGCAATGACTGGATGAAGAGGGAATGTAATGTGACAGGGAGTAGGTTTTGTAATTACGCAGGGAGGGTCATCTTGAATTTGTGGAGAGAAAATTCTTCTTAGGGCTATGGGAGATTGCGCTGCTGCAGTTTTACAAAGTGCATCAGAAGAGTGGCTGTCTTGGACAAAAGCTCCTTGAGGGAAATAAGATACTTATGAGATGCCAGTAGTAGTTACCTCTTTCAGCTTCTGTTCTAAGTATCTCTACCAGAACAAACAAAATTGCCTCTCGCATTCATAGAGATGTATATTAAAAAAGTCCTAATTTGTATTGTTCTTTAGTGTTAGAAGAGTTGCAAACCTAAAAAAAAAATTATTGTATATATTTATAGAAGGAGACTGTCACTCCAACTGCATATTTACTTTCCAAATAAGTATTTTAAACATTTAATTTTTTAATACCTTGAACGTGGTGCACGTGCAACAGAAGTGGTTTATGCAGCAATGTATGAAGTTAACAGCCACTCTCCCCAACAACCCTCATTAACATTTTTTCCTTTATTTCTTTCTTATTCACAAATTTTGGTGCTACAGACCACTACCAGTAGGTGGGATACTGAGACAAAGATAACTGAGAAACAAGGCTAAACCTTGTGAGCCTTACTTCTGGAGGAGCCCTGCAATAACACAGGAGCAATCATCCCTGTATTAAAAATCTTTCTTCCACTCCCATTTTCACATAACAAATTAACTACAACTGTTTTATTAATCCTCATAAATTTTGGATGCTCTCTTTTCTTTCCAGTGTGCTCGCGAGGCTAGTTCCTTCTTTAACGTCTTTACTATGGAGAAAAAGGGTACTGGTGGTGTCTTTTTCTAATTTCATAAAAATTACTCTGCATTTCAATCCACAGATACTGATAGGCAAAGACATTTGTAGCTACTTTCACACAGGTATTGCATTGCATAAACTCTAATGAAATCTTTCATATAAAACCACTTAAATTTTCATTATCACCAGTAGGCATTGAAATCTTGTGTCAGAGCTTGTTAGATGCCCTCCCTAGGAAAAAAGCCACCTCCCGGATCCTACACAGATGCCACTGTTTTGTGCACTGATTATTAAATAGAGGAGAGTTGATGGTAAATGGGATAGAAAATTATCACATTGTATTATTCAAATTCTTTTAAGGGGAAGATTTAATATCTGAGCGTAATATTTTTAGCTTAGTTCTGTCTGTTACTAGGTAATGAGTAATAGCATTCTACTGGCTGCCTGAGTACAGTTTCTTTTATATGTTTTTGAAAGTTACCTCATGACAGATGCAAAAAGGATTTTGTTTTAGCTGTAGCATTTACTGTACTTCCTTCTGTCTGCACTGTGACCTGTAAATGCAGTCACAGATTCAGTACAAATTGCAATGTAAATGGTTAAAGTAAAATAAAGCATAAGTTTTACTTGAAGGATGGGCAATATTTTTTTTTTTCTTTCTCTTACTTGACCATTTTATTTTCCTAGGAGCAGCCAAACATTCAAAACTGGGTACCACTGCAAGTCCTCAGCCAGTAGCATCACGCAGAATCTTTAAAAGGAACTTAGGTGAGCAGAAAACATAGAAATAACTTCCTCAAGGCAATTACTTTCATTGTCTTCTTCCTCTGCAAGGCATACAGACCCAACCATTTCCATAAGGACATGTAACTGATAAAATCCTGCATGACGTTCTACAGAGCTGTGATGAATTAATGGCAAATTGGTGATCTTTGAATTGGTTCTTTTATTTTTAAGAATAATATATATATATATATTTATTTTTTTTTTTAACCTGGTAACATGATGAGAGAGAAAAGGTGCAGATGTAAAAAGCACAAAATTCTGAAAGTGAGCTTTCATACAGCAGACTTAGTGAGATTTCATACGTGCATGGACTCACAGTACCCATGTTCCTTGGATTTTTTTGCAAATATGTTTTATTTAGAGAGATTTAAAAGCCATTATCACCTTGGTTTAATATGATTATTTCAGATTTTACCTCTGAAACTTTTATTGAGCCTAGCCTTTCACATTTTTTCCCCAGACAACTCCTTTTCTGATTCACTGCACATCTGTATCGAAGTCTGTAAATTAAGCAGACACTATGATAATGATTTCCTATTTCTTTGTATTCATGTTCAGATTTTATTCCATTTATTTTAACTCATTTTCATCCCTCTGTCAAATCAGATGTAATGATTTCTTTGCCTCATTTCTTTTGTCTTTCAGAAGAGAAATTTTTATGTTACCTGGGGAATAAGTTTTCCAAAATTCCTTTCCAAGTCTGAGGCCTACTCTCTTGGCATGTGATTCAGCTGCAATACATTATTGGAACTTATTTTTGCACATTCAAAGAATGGAGAACAGAAGTCTCATTGTGGCTATGTGTTGCAGAGTTTAGGTCAAGACTGTGGTATGTCTGCACGTGTTCTTTCCATACTGTTTCTTAAAAGACATATAGGAAAGTGTTAAGGAAGTGTTAAGACAGAGCCACAAAGGCATGCAGTTGCACAGTACAGTACTTCAATTGCTAACAAGATGAGAGCAGAAGGACAACTTTAGGTAGAAATGGAAATTATATTTATCTTCCTGAAGGTGATCTTTGCATCAGAAATGCTTTCTCAGTGCAGACTTGGGTTTTTAGGCTTGACAACACATGTAGTATTTGTATATGGAGTTGACAAAAGCTCAGTGAAAAATATACATTGAAACAAAAAAAATGTTATTTTATAGAAGTAGATGACACTTAAAGTTTGATCTTATATTTACATCTATACATCATTATTGGAAAGGAAACAAACAGAACCTTGAGCAACCTGGTCTAGTGGGAGGTGTCCGTGCCCATGGGAGGGGAATTGGAGCTAGATGACCTTAAGGTCCTTTCCAACCCAAACCATTCTATGATTCTATGATAAATAATCCCAGAAAAATCTACATAGCATTACTTCCTATGCAGGGGCTATAAAGCAGTAAGTGCTTATTTTCATGAGAAAATACACATTTCAAAAATTGTTTCACCATATTATGGAGTTTAAGCAGAAAAGGAAAAAAATATGCCCATAGATGACTTCTGGCTAAGAACAAATGTGTAGGTATTTCCAGAATGCTGTGGTTTAAACCCAGCTGGTAACCCAGAATCACACAGACATGCATTCGCCACCTTCCCCCACCCTACGACCGCACTTCGCCCAGACAATGCTACATAAATCTCATTCTCTT
>JBAFWW010044059.1:0-43563 GCA_036873685.1 Agapornis canus
GGTCTCACAAGAGCAGAGCAGAGGGGCAGGATCACCTCCTTCAACCTGCTGGTCACGCTTCTTTGGATGCAGCCCAGGATACGGTTGCTTTCTGGGCTGCAAGCGCACACTGAAACCAGCTCGTGTTCATTTTCTCATTGACCACCACCCCCAAGTCCCTCTGCAGGGCTGCTCTGAATCTCTTCTATAATGCATAACAAAATTTTACATTTGCATATTCTCTTAGTGTTAATTTGTGAGCAGAATGTAATAGTCCAATGAAAATCATCCAGTAAGGATTTAAAGAAAAAATGCGCTTTAGAATATTTCAGGGCCATTTAGTTATTATTTTACATTTTTTAGGTTATAAGTGTCTGTACGAACACTTCACCATAAGCTTTGGGGAAAACCTGTAGTAAAAACCTTGCAGTAGTAGAAAAGAATCTGGAGTATTTTCAGGTTTTAGGAAAGTAAAAGAACTGTTGATTAACTCAGCTCTGACATCCTTCACTCTATCTAATTCTGATCTAACATAGGATTGAAATTTCTGCAAAGTTCAGCTGTTCAGAACAAAAGAAATACTAGCCAGTTGTAGAAGTCTTGGTAACATTATTGATAATGTTCTTTACCAGTAGGTTTTATTTGGACCAGGAACAAAGCTTGTGTTTTGTTCTATTTGAGTGTCTTTTGGTTCACGTCTAGTGTTGGCTTTGTGTATTGGTTAAGTAGTGTAACCCCAGAATAACTAATGTGTTTTCTTGTCTTATGAATACCATGATTATGCAAATACCTTGTAACGAACTGAAGTGCTCATTTCTGTTCTCACATAGCTATAAATTCATCCCGATACAGAGCTCTTTCATAATCCATTCCTGCTAAACAGGCACTGTGGAATCATCTTTGTTTTACAAAAGGCTATCTCTGAAACAGTTTTTATACCAAGTGTTTACTGCAGGAAGCATTCCTTTAACTGTATTTGCTTCAGTCATGCGAACAAAATACTGGAGAACAGCTCTGCCAGTGAAATTGTCTGACAGTGTAGCATTTAATAAGGGCCAAAAAAATTTGCTGTTACCCAAAATGGACAAAGAAGTGAGATTCAGTAAATGCTATGTGAATGTTTGCAGTGCAACTTCTTAGAAGAGCTCTCAAAATATTTAAATCTCTCATACCTTGTGATGCATAATAAAATCCAGCAGGTAACCAGAATGCTGCCGTGCTTCCCAAAAATGTGTCCCTGTTGGCCTGCAGACTTGCAGAACCTGGTCCAGGAGACAGAGTCTTTCTGCCTTTTGGAAATGCTCAGTAATCTCCCAGTATCTCTGTTTGCTTTCCTTTTCTTTATTTCTTATTCCCCCCTGCCACCCCGCTTCATGCCTCCAATTTAATTCCCATTCCCTTAGCTTGCCTAGATCAGCTTTTATTAGTAAAATACAAAGTGCTGACAGCTCCTTTTGTTTGCTAGAGAGTACAACAAATTTATTTTTTCCCAAATATTTGTATTGAACAGCAGCATTTATACACCTGGAAATTTCTCTGTGGCTTTGCGACTCCCTGAGGTTGAGTTCTGTCATTGAGCTCTGTGTTGTGCTGTGGTGGTGGATCATTTTGGTGGTGATTGTTTTTGCTTGAAAGCAACCAGGGTTATCATTGCAGAAATCAGTACATTTGTTTACAGTTGCAACCTGACAACTCTCACTAGAGCTCCTGGTCTCAGTAGTGTGTTGAGTAGGTTTAGACAAGTAGGTGACTTCTCCCTGTGTTGTAGCTGTTGTATCTCACTCCAGAACCAGCATACTCGCCTGGAGATGAAGTTACTTCTGCATGGCTTTCCATACCTGATTCACTGGTAACTTGAAGTAGTGAAGTCTGAATCTACAGCCAGCCAGTCTGCAGCTGTGCTTTTCTCAGGGGTATATGGACAGTGCTGTCACTCTTCAGTGCAAGCATCCTGAAACTCAAGGAGAGCCCACGAGTTCAGTATCCAGTGCCTTTGGTGGATACACAGAGAAGCTTAGCACAGTGGGGTCCTTTGTTCTGATTGCTGAGAGAATCTCCATATGTGAGCTGAAAGTAAACGTGTCACTCATTTATTATCTTCCTTTCTGGCAGTGGTATGATAACTTCTGTTTTATGCAGCCAAATGAACTTGGGCACTGAAAACCGTTGGGTTTTTTTTCTTCCCTCTCTTGTTTTCCTCTTAACTTTACTTTGCCTACAGCTATTTTGTTTCAAGCTATTAGGGGTGTCTACTTCAAGGCAAACTGGTCTGTTACATATTCAGTAGTGTTTGAAGTGAAGACTAGGGTATTGTATAAAGAGGTGAATAACATTGTGAAGAAAGAAAAGTCAGCGGCAGTGGTCCTTAGGAAACTGAAGCTTGAAAATGAGGTGTCTGGATTACACATGGGTTGTGAAGTTAGTGAAACTGGAAATGGGCCTCTGCTAAACCAGTCACTCAAATGATCATGCTATGAAGTGTGTATAATCCTTGAAGTAAACTACTTCAGTATGCTGCTTTATTTCTGTTTTTGTAAATACTGTGATAGCAGTTACTGGGTAAAGCTTAGAAAAGTGTCATAGCTCTCTTAACCTGCAGCAAAGGTAGATTTCCAACTAGTCAAATGTGGTCAATTATTGGCTTGACGTATTCACAGTAAGAGAATGGTGAAAGGAAAGGAAAAGATCACCTGTTTCAAATTTGGTTATTTCAGGTTTTAGTGTATCACTTTTTATTCTGATCACACTGCGCATCCTCATATCAAACGGTGAAAATGTCAACCAGGTGGAGCAGAAATGATGACAGAGAGAAACTGATTTCTCCAGTTGCCTTGAAATGGCAGCTGTGGGAATGACAGGCTTGGAAATGAGGAGCGTATCTGTAGTACCTGACTTGAATTGTTCTAAACAAGGCATTGAGCTGAATTCTCTCTGGTAAAAGCTGATAATTTGAAAATGCTTTGGAGTATGGTATGTTTTGCTTAACTGACTGCAGTCAGAATTACTGAGCATGAATTGTGCATGGACCTGGTTTTGAAATCTTCCCAGCCCTTTACATTCAAAATACTTATTTTGGCAAGTGCAGAAGCAATTTGGTTTTGCTGTTTTCCTTGAGCTTGTCATTTAAACAGCACAATTCAGGCATGTAAGTGACATAAAAACTTAACTTTGAATGTCAAGAGGTTCTGATTGTATCTTCAGGTTTAGCATTTTTAAATAAAAAGGATAAATAGATGCAAATGTATCTGATAGTACCCATTTTTAGAATACATTTCTTCCAAAAAAATAAAGATGAAAACTTCAGAACTGTGTCCTAGATAAACTGACAGTCTCAGCATACATGTCCCACTTTGCATATGTATCTTTAGAGAACTGTGTAGGCCTCCATTAAATACTACTAGACACACATCTGTGAATGCCTCAGCCTTGCTTACACATATTTTATGGGATACTGATGTGGCATTGTGAGGTTTTAAAGCATCTGTGGGAGGTTAGATTGTTATTGGTCTAGCAACTGCGTTCTTAAGATGGATGCATTTCTCACTTTCGTGAGTCAAAAAATATAAGGTGATTATTTAGTTATTATTTTCCTTGCTGTTGTACTTGTTATCCAACATTTCTGCAAAACTTCTACTGTATACTGACAAGACTACTACAAAGCAGGATATCTTTGTTTCTTTGTATGTGGCATGCACAGGAGTAGGCATAGCCCCTGTATAAAGGACTAGAGATGCTTACGTGTTGTCAACACTTACAGGACTTTCTCAGATTAAAAATGCGTGTGCAACTTTGAAAACTGAACACTGTTCTTTGTTTTCCTTTGATTTCAGAGTGTCAATAGTATACCATGTCCTGTGACTTCAGTCAGAACATTACCTGCCTTCGAAGTTAAACAAGCAGAAAGGCCTTCAAGCAAAAGCAAAGATCTTCCTAGGGATGAAGAAAAAGAAAAGAAAAGGAAAAAACACAAGAAAAGATCTCGGACAAGATCTCGATCACCATTCAAGTACCATTCATCATCTAAGTCCAGATCTAGATCACATTCAAAAGCAAAGCACTCACTTCCCACTGCCTATAGAACTGTCAGGCATTCAAGGTGGGTCTGGAAACCAAACATATTCTTTCAAGTTCTCTGTGGGCTAACACAATTTTTTTTCACTTCTTCCATTATTTATGTGTCTTCTTACCCATTACAAAGGGTATAGTCACCTTGAAGACTATGTAAATATCATCAGATGTGGAAGGTCTTTGAAAATAGTTTTAATGAGATAATGAGTCATTGATTTCTAATTACATAGTGTGAAATTTGTGCCAGTAAATGCTTTTTCACTCTGGTCTGTGAAATACCTGGCAATAATGTGTAAGAATGCAATTACAGCATTAAGAGAACTTGCTAATAAGGCTGTGGCTTTTGCTGGAGTAAAGTAACCAAACACTATTAAAGTAAGAAATAGAGAACTGTGTGATTGAACAGCAAAGCTCGGAAGGAAAGCAAGCATTTGGGCAGCATGTGAAAAAATGATGGATTAATGGCTGGAGAGAGATGACAAGAATCCAAGAAGAGTGAAAACAGAGTTTATAAGTAAGGGAGACCATAGAATGAATGTAGCGCCGTGCAGTTAACTCTGTATTTAATCTTTATAGAGATTAAATGCACTATAGTAGTTACCCAGCTATAAAATGATATATATTGTGTTATACTGTCAATTACATCTAAGACATTTGGGTCTGGGCAACTTAGAGTTCATTATGTGTAAAATTCATCATATCTGAATCCCTGCCTACACAGCAGTTACTGTGATCAGTAGGAAGGGCTTATTGTTGAGGTTGTATTCTCTGGATTGTGCTACAGAGCAGTGTTTAAGTAACTTGTTCAAATGAGTTGTGTATATAAGTACTGTTGCAGTTACGCATGTCTGTGATGTAGGCAAAATCATATGTTTCTTTATAGCCATGCCTGACATATGCTTCTTCCTGAAAAAACAGCTTCTAGCCCTTTATGGTGGTGTGACAGAACTTCCTATCTTTTTCTTGTGCATTTTTTTGTTTGTTGATGAGGTTTCAAACTACACTAATATAAGTAGGTGTTAACACATTACAACTCTTTATTTTAAGGTTAAATACAGTTGCAGAAAACATCTCTGCTGTTCAGAGATTCAGAGAATTAAATGAACATAACTTGGGCTGAAATGATCAGTTGGACGTGCTGCTTATTTGACTGCCTTTGACAATAGTTGATAGTGATGCTCTGTTATAAGGCACATTCCAAAGTATTGTGTGTCATTCCTTTTCTGTGCTTACCACTTTGTAAAGGGAATGACGCTGAATGAAGCTTTTCTTCTTTAAGTAGTGAACGTAAGTCTTCTCAGAGTCAAGGATTCCTTGGAAAAAAGTCTCCAGGGGAATCACTCATCTTTTCAATTTCCAGTCAAGTCATATTTTCACTTAAACCTCCCCCATGTCACTTCATCTAAACTATATTGCATGTATTTATCCATGATTTTACTAATACATGGTAAAAGTAAAGAGAAGCAGCATTGTAATGCAAGAAGACCCAAAACAGTAACCTTCTGTGGTACCTTGAAAATGAGAAAGAATCACCTGAGAAGATCATTACCAATAACTGGGTATGCAGCTCATCAGGATAAAGATAATCCTGCATGTTGCATGTGTCTGCATTGGGCAGTGACCAGATTAATGGGAACTTGCAAGTTCAGATTAATATGTTTTCAGTGACTTCAGGGAGGTAAGATGTATGGTCCTTTAGAAGCCTGAGTATTTCCACCAGCTCATGTACATTTGGTTCTGCTGGTGAAAGACAACAGTCTTCTGAAGTCTACCACATACATAGTGGATAGTCTCATTATAGATGGGTTTGGGGTTTGGATTCTTTTGCTGGCAAGCTGGTGGAAAAAGTACACAAAAATCTCCAAGAACAGTTAATCAGCTGGAGCTGATTTTCATGTACCACCTTGAGCGTGCCTTCTAGCACAAACCAAATAACAGACACATAAAAAGCCTTAACATTGTGAACACCTGATTAAATCTGGTTGGGTAATTTCCTTGAGGAGTTCTCGAATTCTGCAACCTGAGAAGTCCAATGAAGCTTCATGCTGGGTAGCTGTGTTTTGAAATTGGCTCAGAAAAACTCACCACGTCTTGCACATATTTTGCACTTTTTAAAACTAGGCAGAAGTTAGACCTGAATGGGAAAGGTGTTTCCATTCAGCCTGTCTTTCTGTTCTGCAAGTACTGGTTGAAATGAAGGTGTCTGGAGGGTGTCTCTCCCATTCAGAAACCTGTTGTTTCTGGGAACTTAAGACAGTATCATCAGTGCTGAATGGGTGTCTGTTCTCTTTGAGCTTTTTGCAGGCATAAGAAATGCAATTAGTGGCAATTATTTTAGGTGGGAGACCTATTAGAAATCTAAATGTACCTTCCTCTCTATAGCATTTCACAAGAACATGGCTAAATCTAAACATCTGACCAAGTTCAACTGTAAAGAATATCTTTCTCCTGCAACTGATACTTAATACAGTGACTGTATTGGTTTAATGTAGTCAGTAAAGACAATCAAGTCTAAGGCAGGATGCATCAAGTGTCTCCTCATCTGGAAGATGTTCTGTTTGGCTTCAGCTAGAGTACTGTGTCCAGTTTTGTGCATCCTTTAGAAGGAATTAGACCAGCTGGAGGATGTTTAGAGGGAATCATCAAGAATTTTCAGAATTGAGAGAATTGGAATGACTTTGGAAAGACTGAAGGAAGATGAAATAAATCTTCATGTATGCCAAAAAAGAGGGAAATGAACATTCTTCTTCAGTCCTTGGAGTCTGGACAATAAGTAACGGATTTAAATTGCTAACAGACTAGAAAACTTTTCATAGCGTCTCAGTGGAAAAGGCAGTTAATATAGCTTGGAACACTCCATTGTGGGAAATTTCTGTATCAAGAATTATAGTTTGGAGAATATTGAATAATCTTTATTTCTTGAGGTCTTTTCTAGCCCTGACTTTCTAATTAAGGCCCACATGGCCTCACATTGCGCAAGAAATGGTGATGATTGAAGGCTTGGTTTATTGAAGGTGTTTGCTATGCCTTAACTTACTCACTCTATTTCCAAAATTAAAGCTCTTGCTCCTGAAACCAGAAAATTTGTAGAGTAATTAAGAGTGGGAGGCTGATTCATAACCTAGTTAGATATGGACATGTTTTGTTTCACATGTGTTTAGACGGAAATAATGCCTTGTCTTAGTAATTGCCAAAAAAGGTGAAAGTTGTTGCCTAGTTAGAAGATACAACTGGTTTCCTTTCTTTTTTCTATGTATTTATATATTTAGTGTGGATTCAGAGAAAATTATTTTCATAGAATTGTCTTGTCTCATTCAAAACATGACACCTTTCACATCTCTTTCCTCTGCAGTTTCCCCAGTGCTTCACCTAAACCAGTATTTTTTTCCTTAGATTCCTAAAACCATTGGAAGTTACACCTTACTATTGAATGGTTATGTGAAAAGACATAACCTTCCTGGGATAAAGTGTAAACTATTTGTAGAAGTCTGTATGTTCATCTGGTATTAAATGAATGATGATAAGAGATAGTCTTCATTATGTGGATATTGATGCTGAATTATACTGGAACACCCTATTTTGAGTAACTGCTTTGTGTATGATATTGTATGTTTGAGATTTTCTTGCGTTATTTTATTCTGTTCAAAATGTATATTCTAACCTACAAATCTCAGTATAAAATGATTAATGCTGGTTTATTTTACCTCAGGAGTGGACTGAAGAAAATAAAAGGGATTTTCCATTTCTGTAGTAATTAGTGCTCCAGTTCCTATTAATGAATACAGGATCTTTTTTTTTTAATAAAGAAACTTTCATAACTTTATTAGTAGCCTGTTAGGTTTGAAGTATCTGCACAGTGAAGATAAGTATTTTGGATTTGAAGTTATTTAAACTAATATATTTGAATGAACTGTGACGGCCAAAAGAGGAGTTACGCTTATTTCATAATTTTTCATTAGACTATCTTGCATTCAGATTATGATGAATTATCTCTAAATTGTAATAATGACCACTCAACACATTCCCTGTATTTGGGGAACTGTCTTGAAGCCCTAGGTTTTGTGAGGTTTCCATATAAACATTACTAGAGCTTCTCTTTGAATAGATTTTTGAGTAATTACTATTTAATGGTATAAGTTCTTTCAAAAAGTAACATTAAAGATCACCGTTACCATATAAGTTATCATGACAAGTTAATAGAGGAGGAGACAGGGAATTGAAGTTAAATGTAGAAATTTGCAGTAACGCTCTTTGCTCTGTATTCAGGGGATGTCCAGTATACTTTTCAAGCTCTTTTTGATTTGTGTATCCTAATGCTATCTTTTCTCCAAAATGCTTATTATGCATAGAAATCCTACAGATGAATGTTGCAGTATACATGTCTATGCCATTTTATACCGTTTGGTTATCATTTATTTTTGCATTGTTAGAGGTCTGGAGGCTCTGCTTCATTTACAGATTGTCTTCTGTGGTAACATGCAATATTTGTACTATTGCTTTTTTTTTTTTTTTAATTCTTTCTGATGCCTTTTCAGCTCTATTGAATTCTGTTCCAGTAACATGAAGTTGATTCAAAGCATGCTTCTGGGTAGCACAACCAAACCTGTTTTGCAGCAACAAGTTTAAAACACTTCAGCTACATAAGGAACCCAGATATATTGTCTTAACTGCAGCATGTGGTGTGCTAACAGCATTTCTCTCTATATCTGCATGTTATTTTCCTGGAACGAAGTTTTTGTACCAAAGTTAGTCCCATCAAGGTCCTAATATTGTGCCAATCAACTTGACAGATTAAAGCTTAACAAAAATCATGGAAACAGTAAACCATGCCCAGAAGTGCTGTAAGGTGTGTTGCAGCCTTGATTGCTGTGGAGCTGTTAGTCCCAAAGAGATAATTCGTTATTATAAATAAGTACTTAGTGTCAAAGATGGGGCACATTTGTTAAATCTGATTGGAAAGCAAGCAGTCTTTGGTACTTTTTGGTCACCTCTAGTAAATGTTTTATCAGTATCTTTGTTCCTAATTTATTTCAAAGCACCACTGAAAAGTTTGACGTGAAATGCACCTGAGAGAGGTGCTCTTTAAAGAAGTGTGGGTTGTCAGTCACTGGAGTCTTCAGTAATGCTGTTCTAGCTGAGAAGTGAGGTTTCACAGTTGGCTGGCAGTAAATGCAAAGAATTATGATATTCGTCTAAACTACCAATAGATCTTTGTGCTACATGATCTAAACTAATGAGGTATTTGCATGTGTGAGTGTGGTTTGTTTGTGTATGCAAGAGGAGTGGAGGGGAAGCAGAGGTACTTGCTACACGGTGATTTAGTTAAATGAAACTTGGTTGAGATGGAACATTTAAACTTTGCTTTGATACTGTTTCTCTTTTTTTCTTTACACTGTCTAGTACTACAGGAGTACTAAGCCACAGAATTTATCCAGTCAGTGAGTTTTAAACAGTACCTAGTGGTTGCATACTTTATTAACTGGTTACTTTTCAGTAGGTGTGGATAGAATACACCTGTGTGTGTGTGCGCTACTTTTTGCCTCAATGTTAGGAGTTTGAGTTGGAAATACATGGGCTTTGAAAAAAAAACAAAGAGGTTGTTGGGTTTTTTTCTCCTTCCAAAGTGATTTCTCATTGCTGAGGCAGTGTCCATTAACATAGTTTTAATTCCTATTTTGTAATGAGACATGCCAAGCTTTGTGGCCCCTTGAACTGTTGAGACCTTACTAAACAGAAATGATACTGGCTTTAAAAGTATGGAGTGCCTTTTGAAATAACAGTCTGATGAAAGCAGATGTATTGCGATAAAATTGTTAAGCTGCTTTTAATTGTTTGAACCTAATGGCCAAAGTTCTTAACATTTGGTGATGTTGTAGAGCCACAGACTTCAGTTCATGAAAATGAAGCTAATGACTTTTTCTTTCTGATTGGACTTTTTTTAGGCTGGTCCATGTAGGCATGTTTCACTAACGTTTTGGTTAAGGGGCTGAGCCTTTTCAGGATTCTAGTTAATACCAAAACTAGGACATTTTATTCTCAATGTGAAGTGTGTGCCTCCGTATCACAGACTCACAGCATCCACAGGGACACTGAGCACGGAGCCGACTCTGAGCAGCTCATCAATGGCAGCAGCAACAGAGCGGGAAAATTATCAGGCAACTTCGACAGCGAAAAGATTTGACTGCTGGAGCTCTTTTGAGGGAAATCCTGGTAAAATGTCAAGGTGTCTGACTGACCCCAAACTTTATCATCTGTTGGTTTTTTCTTTTTAATCCTTCTGAATGGCCTGGTAAAGATCAGATTTCCAAGTGACAAAGCAATTAATTTGAAACAATTTAACTGTCATTGTGATTAATTATTTTCATTTTCAGTTGACCTCTTTTGTTGTAGGTGTAAGAGAAATGGTTCAGGAGTGTGTGTATGTATATATATTACCTATATGGTGTGGGTCTGCAGAAAGAGCAGTGATTTCACAAATGACTTGTCTTTTAGGCACAGCAATTTACATATTTTCAAGAACTTCAGTGCTTGGTGTACATGGAATGACATGCCTATAGTAAATAAAAAAGACTTTAAGCAAGTAGAAGTAAAATTATTAGAACTATTTATTTTAGTGAGAACAAGACTAACTGTTCCTTCCAGGAATTTGGGGGGTGAATTTGGGGTTGGTTTGGGGTTTTTTTTGGTTTTATTCCAAGCTGGGTCCCTGAATCACCCCCTTTATCATCCCCCCATCCCCTGCATCTGTCAGGACTTTTCTCACTCCATTTATTTTGTTAAGAAATACTTGGATTTTACTTGCATATCCACTTAATACCAAATCATAGAGAAAAGGAGTTAAGCGCTTAAGTTGATCTCTGATCTTAACTGGGCATGCTTTATTCTTTCCTCTCTTGATCTCTTTTTCTCACTTCTCTAGGAAAAGTATTTCAAGTCAAATTGCTAGTGCCAAACAACACCGATCATGGGTTGTTGGTCACTTGCACAAGTGAAAATACTGGCTGTGCTAGGATCATTCTGCAGCATCTGGGATAAGATTTCCTGGACTTGTCAGTGTTAGAGATGTGCTGAAAACAAAAACTTGTATTTGTCTCAGTGATGCAGCAGTTCTAAAAACATACCACTAATTTAAGAAAACAGGGTCAGGCCTGACGGTCTTGGGCTTTGTGCCAAATTGGTCTTCTGCATGCCAATGTTAATACCTTCTGTTTCTACAAAAGGTGACAGGGCTAAAGTAAAACCTTTCCACCTACTAATGCAGAAGTTGACATAAAATAGCAAAATATAAATGTTTTTGCTATAGCAAAAAAATAAATGTTTCCCCCCACACCCTTTGGGAGTGAAAAGCAATGGATAACTACATCCTAAATGTCTTGAATAGGTAAGAAATTTTTATGCAGCTGACAAGTCTTGGACACTAAATACCCCATGTTGATGTAAAATAGGCATTTGAAAGGTGTTCTATTTGCAATCGCTGACAGCACAATTCCACTGAAGTAAAAGTAGTAAAAGAAGTAACAAAAAGCAAACTTCTGTACTATTTTTTTTTCTTGCTCAGGTCGCGATCAAGGTCACCTAGGAGAAGGGCTCACACACCAGAAAGGCGGAGAGATGAAAGAAGTGTTCCAACAGCTTATCGCATTAGTAACAGTCCTGGAAATAGTAGGAAACGTCCACGTTCCAAGTAAGTATACCTGCTCCTGGAAAAGGTTATGTCCTGGCATCATGAGAGACCATAAACGTTGCCTGATGTGCTGTAACCTGTCCAGGTAGAACTTCACATTTCTTTATGTTGTGGGCTTTATTTTAATAAACAGATTTTTCTGGGGAGAAAAAAAAAATACTTGGAACTCTCCTTGTCCTTCTCAAATTCTTGCATATATTTAAACACTAAATGTACAACCCAATCAGTGAACTTTAATATGCTACTATCTCCTAGCTGTGAGAGTTCATATATTACTTGGATTCTTGTATTTCCTTCATTTTGAGTTATTTTCTTATGCTCTACCTGTGTGAACCAAATGGCCTTTGCGGAGAGGTCGTATAGTGGTATTACATTATTCGTACTGGCATTGCTTGACATCTTGTCATACCTGCACAGATAAGGGGAAACTCCAGTTTAGCAAACAGTATGCTTTATGTTTAGCAATTATTTTACTGACAGAGTGGAATGTGAAACGTGAATCAAGAGGTGGCTTTTTGAGACCACCTTGCATATGGTCTCTCTGAGCCTACTATAACCCAAATGGCATACCAAATATTATTTAAGCTAACCAGCTGCAGAAAGAAAGCATGTGCAAAGTGTGTGCCTAGAAGGCTCTGAAATGTTTTGTGTCTCTACTACTTTGTGGCATGTTACCCCTTCAACATGCAAGGATGTGAAAATTTTTCATGCTTGTATATGTACACCTAAAGCATACACAAACCCAACACACTGAATTACTAAACTGAGCATACCAAATTTTTCTTCTAATTGGCAAAGATTAAGTCTTAACCTGTTTCTCCCTTTTTCCTGTGGAACAAGAAGCAAAGAGATCACTTTCAACCTTACGATTATTTAAAAATGTCTATTGTTTCCTGAGGTAACTTTCCATGTCTTGACAGTTTCTAATTAATTGATGTGGGGTATGCATAATTGAGAGCTTCATCAGTATACTTCAACTGATTCCATTTTTCACATTCATCAACTAGAGATAATAAAGGCTTCTGTGGAATTCAGCATGCAGATTTGGTTAAGCAGAAAATATATGGAGGCTTAAAATGTTTTCCTATAAACACACACAGGAATTTTTTTCCCAGCCCTGTGCTATTTTCAGTGGAGTGTTGGTGTTTCTGCTGCTTGACCATTCAGCATCTAAGGCTATAAATTATCTTTACGGTTATGCCACTAATGATAAATTATGATGGTAATTGTGAAACAAACTAGATTCCTCCTTAAACAGTATTGATTTATATAAAGTGGAAATTGTTCATATAAGTGGAAAGCTTACATAAGTTTATGTAAGTGGAAATGGTAAACTTATGTTAGGCCTACACTTCACAGCAAAATATGGCAGTAACTGCAAAAAATTGTGGACTGAAGAAAGAATATTGTAGTTACACATAGATGAGAATATTTTGCAGCTCTGACTGCAGAAAACCTACTATTTTAGCCCTCTTATATCTGACATGTTAATTTTTTTGTGCAAAAATGTGGATGAGTGTTGGACTTGTTCAGTTATGGAACAGATTCTTCACGATGGTGTGCTGGAAGCAGAGTTTGGGTTTGAGGTCTGTTAGAAGCTAATTAGTTTACTTGAGCTTTCTTTGAGTGAATAGTGTATATTTTGCCTAGTAGGTGAGAGCAGATTACAGTCTTGCGTGGCAGCAGTCATCTGAGTGGGTTTTATTAACCACTGTTACACTAAGTAGTAGGCAGACTTCAGAATCTGGTGCTATCAAGAGGGCTGAAGGTTAGAATTCCTGAATACTGTAATGTTGTAAGCTTGCTTGGGACATTAATCTGATGTCAGTCATGGTGCTGAATAGCTAACATTGCTTGTAAACCCTTAGGTATGTTTCCAGAAGGAAATATGTAAGAACTAGGAAGCTATGCTTTGTCTTGTTTGGGAATTACTGGCTCACTGCTTGTAGAATGAGGTGTGCTTCAGAATAAATACAACTGTCTTGTTCTGCTTATCCTGTACCTCAGTTGCTATCCCAGTCACTTTAAAAAGAAGTCCAGTGTAAATGAGTGTTTTAATCTGACTGCAGTGAATTAATTTCCACAGAGAATATGCAGTTCTTTGATGCTAGTTTTTGTACCTAGAAAAATATTAAAAAAGCCTAATTTTAGCAAATGAAATGTTCTAAAAATAGAAAATGAGTGGACACATTCATTCAGCTATTACCATGTTTGTTCTTCATAATCTGAGATGAAAAACACTGAAAAAGGTAACTCTAAAATATTCTTGCATGATGCATGTTTGAGATTTTCAAGAGTTAAGTATGAAATACGTTCACAGCTTGATTACATTAAAATGTTTTAAGAACTGGACAATTACCGTACGTAATGTGGTTGCCAAGGAGAAACTGGCTTTGTAACTGAAGTTTTTTGTCTAGTTGTGAAAATGTTGAGGCCAGTAGAGCTGTGGGGTTTTTCTTTTGCCACTTAATGATTATTTTTGCAAGAAAAGTTTAAGGAGGTTTTGAAATTATAGGTCTTGAACATTAAATACTATATAAAGACCAGATATTTATATGATAAATTCTAAGCATCAGAGGTGCTGAGTATTGATACGGGAATTTAATGTTATAATGTAGCTGCTTTTAAAGTAGCAAATTCCAAATAAAATCAAAATAAAGGAAGCAGTAATGTCATGCTTAAAAGATGGCTCAAAGTTTTACAGTTTAAGTGGTTCTAGAAGCTTCAGCATTTTTCTGAACAGACTTCTAGCAGTGCATGCTAGAGAGATATGCCTACGATGAGGTATTGCCTAACTAATTAAGTCATTACTCCAGTAGTTCTAATTACAGTAATATCAATATTGGTGTGTAAATCAGCTGTAAATTCATAACCATGTCTAAAGATTTTGATAGCTCTGTCTCTAGTATATTGCTAATTGAGTTCTCTTTGAGCTTAATATTGCATGTGAAGAGGCTACCTCTGTTTTCCTCTTCTATCAATATTGAAAACATTAGATACCCATAAGCCCTTTGTTCCAGCTGTCATCATGACAAACATCTATCTACTTTCCAATTCATAAACTGTTTGCACTTAAGACATGTTGCTAGGTCTAGGTTTGTTTGAGTGGGATACAATACCTTGTTTATAATTTTGAGCCTGCCACTGGCTACATTAGATTGGATCACAAGGGGGACATTTCTTTTAACAAACCAACCATGTATTTGCCTTGTATATCTTTTGCATAGTTATGATTTTGTGGTTTAGTTCATTTATGAGCTAGGAAAATCATAAGGGATATAAATTCTTACATTTCTCATTATATTTTAAGTGTCTGATGTTGTTTGGAAAAAAACTTGCCTCTAGCAAAGTTATTCTGCAAATCTCCAATGAAAGGTTTTTCATTGTCATCCTTCAAATTGTCAAATACTGTCCAGTCATTCCTATGTATCCATAAAGCACCATTCCAAGTGAGAGCCTGAGGTGTTAGTAATTGCCTAATGTAATACGTTAAAAAGAGCTTCTGAGGGAGTATTTTGCGCAACCATAGAAGTATTGGAGTAAAATTAATGCTTGCTGAATGCTTGAGAAGTATTACATGGAAAAGGGCTAGGTAAGCTTTTAGAAGGGCAACAAGTGACTTCAACTGAGCAAGTGTACTATTGCTTAAATATCCTTCAGTAGAATATTTTCTTCTTACAGAAGTCCCCATGAAAAGAAGAAGAAGAGGCGGTCTAGATCACGTACCAAGTCCAAAGCCAGGTCTCCTTCACCATCCATGTCACCAGGCAAACCATCTACACACAAAAATTCTGTACATTCAGCTAGTGTCTCTCCTGTGGAGAGCAGGGAATCCAGCCAGGAACGCTCCAGGTAATATACTCCTCAACTGTATTACAGCAATGCTGATATTTCTTTTCTGTGTCTTTTAATATGGTGAGGAGCTTTGTGTGTGTAATGTATGCCTATGAAAAGTGGAAGATCCTGGGAGGGCAGCACTATGTACATCAGTCTAATGAAGACATTGGATTTCTGTTGCTTACTAGAGTAAATCCTCTACATACTTTTACAGTAAAGCTGGTGCAGAAAATGCTGCAACTGAATTCTAAGTTACAAATTGGAAACTCACTGAATGAGAGAACTCTTTGAAGTAGAGTTTTAATGGAATTGAGATGTCTGTGCGAGATTCATAATTAGTCTATTTCTACACAATATGGAACATCCTGTTAAATTCCTAGGCTATTACCCAGACTTCCCGGCATCAGTTGTGTGAGTGGCTCTTCTGACTGTGACTTGTCATGGCTTCTAGTTGAATGGGATAACTGTTGACTTATGAGATGCTTGTGTGAAGTGTCTCTTGTATGTATAAAAATCATGAGTAAAATGTATTTTTTAAACATTTACTATGAATTTCTAATTCTAATTTTACTTTATTTTTAGGGGAGTTTCTCAGGAAAAAGATGGCCAAATCTCTTCGGCAATCGTGTCTTCAGTGCAGAGTAAAATCACTCAGGTACAAATAAAAAAAATCAGAGTATGTTACCTAATTAAGTGTGTCCATCATGTCGTTTTCTTACTACATTCTACTATTCTGAGCTTTGCATGTGATGTAGAGAAATGTAATTGTCATTCTAAATCTGTTTACTTATGAGAAGAACAATTTGGTTGCTTCTGTAGCTGCTGTCCTTTCAAATTTAATCAAGCCTCTGAAGACCAAGTTTAATTCATTATGCCACAGTATATCCACTGTTATGAAAGTTGCATTATGCTACAATACCCCATCTTACCATGTAGGGCTCTTAACAAGTTTTGTGGAAGAAGGAAGAAAGGAGAAATAACTTGGCAAAGGCCAAGTTTAAGCAGTATCTTCAACTCACTTATCTCACCCCTGTTGCTCTTTATGTCTCTGAACAATTGTTATGATTTTGTTGATATATTCTAGTTTGCTGTGAATCACGGCATAATAAGTAAGTGCCTATGTATGCTGTGTAGCAATCTAAGTGCATTCAGCTCATTCAGCTTCCCTAATGTAGTTTTAAGATACCCAGGCTCCGTCAAAAGAATTGCATTCTTGTTTTAAAAGCTACCACATGGTGCAACTCTTTAAAATTTTTAATTCCACTCATCCTCTTAGAGCCTTCATGCATATATTTAGCTTTCTTTCAATGGAATATGCCAAGTTTAGAGGAGGATAGCTCTTAATTAAGCTTTGGAAAATTGACAATACCAAATCAAGAGCTGCTTTTTATATTCTTATTTTTTCCAAGGGATAGATTATTCTTTAAATAAATTAATATTGTTCAAGCCTTTAGTTCCACTAGTGAACCAAACTGGTAGACCAGTATCTTATATACCATATTTGATCCATTTTTTATGAGAAACCCAAACCAAGCATATTCAGGGTAGAAAAATATCAAGTATAGGCACTAGAGAAAGAAAATGGAGTACTAGTTCCAGAGCACTTCTTAGGCTACCAAACAAATTCATGGGAATTCTTGCTGTGAGAAGTGGGATATGAACTACTTTATGGTCTTCAAAAAACACCCCACCCTTTAAAAACATTTACCTTTCAGACAAAGGTAATTGATTCATGCATTTCTTGGATTAAATAGTGCTTATGGCATAACATTTGCTAGTTTGATATTAGTTGGCTTGCTCGAAGTACAGCTGTAAGAGGAGGAAAGATTACAATATTAAAATGCAGTTCTTAGTTACTATTTGCAAAAAGTAAAAAGAATGACACTCTTGTGAATCTGCGACATATTTCCCAACACAGAGTAGTCAAGCATCTTTTTATCTTTAAGGGCCCAAAGAAATGCAATTTACCTATCGTTACTAAGATCATTTTGCTGCCAGCGTGCTGGCTGACCATAATCAATTGAGTATCTATTTTTCATTCAGATCCTTTTATCTGCAAAGTGGAGTAGTGTTGCTGAATTCCCCTATTTAGAGTTTTGAGAGCTTGAGATGCAAAATGCTTTAAAGGACCTAAGGATTCTAATTCTTTCCTGTTACATTTGTCAAGAAATGTTTTAAGTAACTTTAATTCATTACCAATACACTTCATTTTGTGATCATTTTTTGCAGCCCAATTATTTGGTGCCATTTACATGAAATTTCTTTTTCTTTTGTAATGCTGTTTCCACTGAATATGCAGACAAGACTGAGACCTGCTATTTGGTTTCACAACAGACTTAATGTTTCAGTCAGTCTGTCAAATGTAAAAATACTGCTGCTACGTAAATTTTTGATGCAGGTTTGCAAAACAAACAGTAAAAAGCTTTCTGTTACAGAGTAATTGTTAGCACTCTCTTCTTACCGGCTCTCTCTCTCTTCTTTTCTTCTTTAAACCTTAGTAGTTGTGTGTTCACTACAGGTTTTGTAAAGATACAGTCACAGTTTCCTTCCATTTCTGTGTTTCATTGTAGAGGAACTGCTCTAAGTATTTATGTAGAGCATTTTGTAGCATTGTAATAAACCCAGACTTCAGTTGCTGGCATAGGAGCTTTCTCCCAGTTATTTCACTCATTTAGCCTAGGAACAGTTAATATCTGATGATCATGACTTTTAACTGTTCTATGTTATAATATGGAGTATAAGCTGACCTCTTCATTCAGTGTTTTTGCAATCGCATGCTTTAGCTCTGTGCAAAGCTCAGAAGTGTCTGATCATTTTCTTTTTATTTTCTACAGGATCTTATGGCCAAAGTGAGAGCAATGCTTGCAGCTTCCAAAAACATACAAACTAGTGCCTCCTGAGACCTGTTGAACTGACCATTAAGGAATTGTGTGAAAAAGAACAATATTAAATAAACTGCCTCATCTCAAATGTACAGCTGAGCTTAGCTCACTCGGTTCACAACTCGTCTACTATTACCAGAACTTGGGGAGCTAAAACCCATCTTTCTGTACAGACACGTCTCCTTGAAATTTCATTAAACTTTTTCAGCCAGAATATCTTTGGGAAGTTTTTGGGTTTTGTAAATTGATTTTTTGACTAATTCTTCAGTAACATTTTATGATCAGCAGTCTATATGTGTATATTTGTAAATACCATGTTTCTGTGAAAGAAGTATTACACAATAATAAAGAAGGAAACATCTTTCATTAGGTGGAGTTTTTGTGGAGTCCTTAATTGTTTGCAGTTGACTTTTGTTACAAATTAATTTCCATCAGTAATTTCTGCTTTTTAAAATAACAGCCGGTCTAGAGTGCTTGACCAAATACTTTTTATCTTCCTTCATGATTGCAGTGATCTTAAGAAAAGTGCTTGTTTGCTTGGATGTTAGTAGTGGATAGTCTGGGGACAAGGGACATGATTTTCTGTGCATCATTTAGAAAGATCTCTGAGCCTCTGTTTGAGGAGTCAATCCTTTGAAGTCAGTCACTAATGGTCAGTAGCCTATTTGTGTTAATGTGCCTTGTTCTCTCTAGTTAGCTACAGAAAAGAGAATATATTTTGTGGTCGTTTTATGACATACTTTACAGAAATCCAACGTTCCTCTTATTTAACATTGTTCATACAGTTGAGAAAGATGTTTACTAACTTATGTTTTACTGGCATATACCAGTTAACACTTTTCAGAAGTCTTGTGGCCTCAGTATAATTGCATGTTTGTTTATTGTGCATTCTTTGTTGTACACCAAGACAATTATTTCTTTTTAATTTAAATGATCTTAAAATGAGTGCAGAAAGGCAAGCCTGCTTTAACTGAAAATTTATAATAGTTGGTGTATTCAATGGTGCTCTCATCAGCCGTTATCCGATTCCATAGTGAGTGGAATCAGAGCTATTAATGACCTCTGAAAAACTCTGATCTCTCATTACAAATATTATGGTTATGGTGACTCATGTCCTAATTTTCTCAAACTTTATAGAGAGTAGGTGGAGGTTGGAGATGGATTAGAGAAATTAATGTGGTGAAGTTAACTCATACAGGCTAGTTGGTAATTTAACTACACAGATTAATAACTCCAATGCATAATCGCATTCAAAGCAAGGGGATGAAAAACTGTGTTCGTATAACTCGAGCTTTGAGTAACATGATGGTCAAAATGGCCATTGGTATGCCACTCACTCACTTGGAATGCAAGAGATTTAAATCATTGAAACAATAATCAGGTTTGTTTTCAATTTTTGGCCACTCATAATTAGCAGTTTACGCTCCTACAAAGAATATATATACTGTGTCTGATGCAGGGAAATTTCATTGTCCTCATAAATGACGATGAAAAAAAGTTATCTAAATGGTAATGTTGTCTGCCATTTACCTGATTATTTCAAGGTTATTTGTAATGTTTTGACTGACAAAAATAACTTTCAACCAGTGCAAGAAAGGTAACGTTTTCTCTGTATGTCTTGATGAAAGGGTACTAGTAGAGACAGAGGTAAAAAAAGGACATAAATTGCACAGGCAGCTGTTGTGGATTGTTTTGCAGTGTTAAATTTACAGCAGCTATATTTTTCCCTTCTAAATGGAGTTAAAAGTCTCACCATAGTTAAATAATTGGCAGATTGGATGCCAGTTGTTTGTCATGTAATAGGAAAAAAGGCCAACTCTTTGATAAAATAGACTGGGCAGCTTGTTTTGCTGCTGCTTTGCAGATTTATTCTCTTTGAGAAGGTTGTTGCTTTAATGACTTCTTAAAATATTATCCCTCCCTCTGAGCAAGCCCTTTTTGTCTTTTTTTTTAACTCTTACTCCCTTTTGTGTGTGAAGTGAGATGAAGGGTTTATCACCAAGAAGATTTAGATTAAACTGCATTTTTATACACTTTCTGTTGTTTACTGAGGTTTGTTTGCATTTAGCAGTTTCTCATGGGTAGGTGCATTCTCCAGAATTTAAGAAGTAGTAGTGATTTTATGGTGTTATTTTTTATTCTTTCCAACTACAATGGACACTTTCACTGTATTAAAAGATCTTGAACTGCTATATGAGAATAATTCCTTTGTATGTATTCACATTTAGAAATCAGCGCTGCTTTGTTGGTCTGTCTTCACAGGCACTGGCTGTGTTATACCTGATGGTGAATACAGCGTGGAGCTTGTAATACAGTCAGTACTGTTTCTGGTGTTCGATATATCAGGAGAATGTGTAACCAGTAACAAGATAATGTCCTAAGAACTTCAAACTTGAAGATCTTCACATTTCTGTTTTCCAGGGACAGATTTTCAGTGCAAGCCCTGGAAGAGACCTCTCTGTGGACCTGGTTACAGGATCCTGGCAAGGCATCTGGGACCACAGGCACCAGGTCTGGGCTTTGCAGAAAAAGGGGCATTCATGCCAGCCTCCCATCCACAGAAACTGTACGTACTTAATTCCTCGCAACGTGACTATTCACCAGGAGGCCTAAAGAGGCCCTTTATCACCTGTCTGTATTGCTAGAATCTTGGTTTTGATCGTTGATACAGTAGGGAGTTAAGAAATTGGGAAAGCTTCAGCTAGAAGAAAGGGGAGCTTTGAAGTAGTCATGAGGAAAGCACTGTGATAGCTCTGAGTTGTCAGCAACTATTTCTCAGTTTTGTGGAAACAATATGAGACTGCTGTACATAAAATTTAGTCAAATACAGTAATTTAAGAAACTCTTTAGCTATAGCTAATTTGAATTACTTCCTCTGCATGCATGTAACAAACCAGAAGGACTTGCAATGTTAACTCTAGCTTTCCAAGGCGCGTTGGAAGGGCCTTCTTGTCTGTAATGTGCTAGGCAGTCTGTCATCATTGTCATAGGGGTTTTAATCATAGTTCTGAGGATAAGTTTAATTGTCAGTTTATACAATAAAACTTCTTTTTCCCTATTTACACAGAGCATCTTTCTCTCAAACAAATTCCACTGGCAGTAAGAGCTGCTTGAGAGATGTCAGTTTTTATTCTGTGGAAATTAAAGTTCAACTGAAAAATCAAACAAGTACTTAAAACTTTGCAAATTATTTAGTGGTTCAAAGTGTAACAGACTTGGGTATTTGTAGGTGTTACAGATGTTTTCTCAGTGATGGACAGCTTTATGAAACAAAGCTAATGGGACAAAGGCATTACTGCAGCAATTTTAGTGTGTAGAGTTGAGTTCTTCACCTTTCTTTGTCAAATTGAAATGAAGATGTTAGGTGCTTTTATACATCTGTCTTCCAGTCCTTGGTATCAGTTTACAAGTGTATTTCTCAGTACAGCCGTTTTACTTCATCAGTTTTGCCTAACCTGCCCATCTAGGTATAATCTTCATAGTTCAAGAGGTGTATTAAAAATGCTCTAATTTGAATGAGATGTGTTCAACAGCTTCCTACTTGGCTTCTCAGTCTGGTGGGTAACTTGTTAATAGTAAAGTTAAAATAACTTAGACTATCTCAGTATATACTTGTTTTTCTACAGGTGAAGGGACCTTGCTGCCACTTGTAGAGCAGCTTCTATTGAATTAATAGTTTGCCATTGAACAATTTGACTCTGTCAAGAACCTGAAAGCCTTTGAGATATATTTGCCATCTCCTTGCATTGATCACAATTTCACATCTGTTGTCAGTTGTAACTCTTTGTATTGTAACATTTCGTTTGACAGCAATTACTTTGAAATGTACACCTTCTCACTTGTAAACTTCACGTATTAGAGACATTCAAACCCATATTCTCCGTTTTTCAGCAGGGCAACAAATGATAACATTTAGAATTCATGTTTTCTAGGATTTAATGCAATGTCTATTATCTTGTGTGAAGACATTTTATTGGGAAATCCTATTACATTTCTACTTAATTGAGTCGAGTTTATCATCTATGCCTCTTCTCCCATCCCTACCCAGCAACTAATTACATGAAGCAAAGAAGTAAAAGACCTGTGGACTGAGGTTAGTAAGATAATAAAGCATTTTCTTTATTAATTTTCCTTTTGCCCCATGATCTGAAATGATGAAATACAGCATTGCACTTATCTAACATCCTTATTTTCATCTTGTAAATTAACTTGACTACAACTTTATGAAAATTTGATTGAAATTCTTCTGGATGCAGCTCTTGAAAGCTTAGTGTTTGAATTTTTTTTCCTCCTGTGATTTAAATATGCATATGTTCTGAATATTTTGCTTTTAGGCAGATCCTCTCAGCACCAAATATGTAGTTCGGTTAAGAATTAGATGTAAAAGGAAAGGCTTTATTGGAGCAGTCGGTTGGAAACGAATGCCTGCCTGCACACTAATTAGGTTTCCGTCTTTCTGGTAGCCAGCTTGGCCTGGTCTTACTTTTGTTATTCTGTTTGAACCACTGAAGGATCCTTGATAATTCCTAATGCAAAGCAGGTATTTGATTTTTTTTTTGCCACAATTTTCCCTGCTCTGAATTACACAGGAGGTGAATATAGGTACGGGAATACTCTAGTGGATCTTGTGTTACTCTTAAAGCAAGTCCTGACTCTTTATAACAAATTCACTTTCACCTTCCAGTGAACTTCAGACTTTCATTGTATGAATTTAATGTTTTTAATTTGAATGGAGATTATAATCTCTTGGCAACAATAAATCCTGAACATGTAACATGACAAATGTTACAAAAAGATCTGCCAGACCATTTTAAAAGCGATGGTGATAATCTGCCATTTCTGGATCTATGCCATACTCTGCTCAGGAGAAGTACTGTAACTTGGTTTTGATAAGGATGAAATGGCTGCATATGTAAATGCATGATGACAAAGACTCTTTAGACTGAGTATTAAACTGCTGATGACTAAATAGAAAGTGTGATGACTTCTTGATGATATTTGACATTTATAAATACAGCTGCCTGGTTGAGTAAGGGAAATCCCAGTCTGCAAAACTGGGGAAGGGCAGATGTGACTTGTATTTTCTCTATTAAAAAGCAAGAGGATTTGGTGTTTCATCTTAAAATGCATTCCAAGTGTGTTTATCTGCAATTTATTTATTAGGATATGGTAGCCTTGCTGGTTGTAGAACTGTCTGTTAAATTATTGCTCTGGTTTATTATAAAAGTTTTTTTCCTTGATAAATGTTAAGGCTTGGAAAAAACTAACCTTAACTCTGATCAAGAAATAAGTCAGACGATTTGGAATCAAGAGGAAGAAAATAAAGCTAATCTCTCTTTTCCATTTTCATTATTATTATTATTATTATTATTATTATTATTATTATTATATTTTATTTTAATTATAAAACTGTTCTTAAACCATGGTTCTACCTTTTCCATGATTTTTCCCATCCCACCAGGGCAGGGGGAGTAAGCAAGCAGCAGCATAGTGCTTGCCAGCTGGGGTTAAACTGTGACAACTATCCACAGGTCTTTGAGTGCCCTAGCTTATGCACAGTGAAGATTATAAATCACCATATACAGTGATTAAAAGATTTTATTAAAATCATAAGATGTTACCTTGAAAAACAAAGAAGGTGGTATGGATGAAGCCTCTTTTACAATGACACCATTACAGTCAATTTTCAGTAAGCTGTCTATGCTGCAAGAGAAGTTAGGAAGCTGTATGATCTTGATCTCATCTAGAAACCTTCTCCCAGTGGATATTCAACACAGAGTGAGAAGGCAGCTACTCAGAGGTGCAGTAAAGCCCTTATTCCCCTGGATTCTTATAGTGAAATATGTGGGATTTAAGTGTAATGGTATCATAATGACAGGCAGAGGAATGAAGGTTCTTTAGGCTTCCCAATCTATTGTTTTATATTCCCAGAACTAAACATTTCATGTATTTGCATAATAATAAGCCACCAGTTTAGTCAGTTGAATCATGAACTGTGAAAGCCTTTGAGTTTGTAAGTTAATGGTTTTTTCGGAATTGCCTTTGCAAACAGAGAATAGACAATCATTCTTTTGTGCTGGTCACTTACCTGTTTGGGTTCACTCTGTCCCTGTGACTTGGGCTGCAACTTACAGAATTTGCAGTGGGAAGGTATTCCCAGCTCACTTGTGTTCTCTGTGTCAGGGCTCTGAATACAGTGATAGACCCTAATGATACTGATCAGCTTGGCATGGACCTTCACCCACAGCCTTTAACCCAAGATCCTCTTTCAGCTCAGCATCTTCTCTCTCTGCTAAACTGGCTGTAGGTATGTCTCCCTAGGTCCATGGACCTCCTTCAGGGAGCAGCTGGCCATCGCTGCTCCAGTTTAAGCAGCTGTTTTCATTGCCTCAAGGGGTTGTGAAGTCTCTGTCCCTGGAGACAGTCAAACCTGATTGCACATAGACACTGTGCCCTAACTCTTCTTGCTTTGAGTCAAGGGCTTGGATGCAACGACCTCCAGAGGTCTCTGCCAACTTCAGCTATTCTGTTGCTTGTGTTTGCTAACACTACAAGACTGTCCATTTTAATCAGGGTGGAAATGACTCTGGTTGTGCCTCCACACTGCATATTGTAGGTGAAATGGTCCCCTATGTCTCAGGAATAGTTTTTCAGAGCTATATTAAGTTCAAAGGTGAATTCCCTGTCTTACCACAATAGGCAATAGAAATGATCACAAAGACTGGAAAAAAAGCCCCAGTGTACTAAAGTAGCTTTTGTTAAACTTCCCTGCCATTAAATATACATTTAAATATATAGTAATACACTGTGCAATCTGGGAAACCTCATAGATGAACATTGGCAGCTTCATGATCTAGTTAAAACACTCCCTGAACCCACACATCCCATTGCCAAAAACTCCTTATGCTTTAAATCTTTGTACATCATGTAACAGTTTGTCTCCAGTTGCATCTTCTGTTTGTGCTTCTTGAATGGGTGTAAGCTTGCCTGGTTTTTTTTTAATCAGAAAATAGGAGAAAGTGACAGTCTCAAGCTGTCATTGTGCACAGAAAACATCAAGATGTACCTATTAATCCTGTAGAAGCAGCATGTTAAATTCCCACTGTTTGTAATCTTCTGTTGGAACCAATATATTGGCTAATGACTTTAATGGTACTGCACTTGGCAAAAATTAAACGCATCTTTCATCCTTTCCTAAAGCTATTTCTGTTTCAAAGCACTGTAGATAAGGAGGCAAAGTGGACAAAGAATTATTATATTTTGAATTTAAGAGAATAGTGTTAAAATGAGTGAGTTATCAGTTATCTGGCAAATCTGATGGCAATTTGTCCAGTGTTTCTCAGCTGGCAAAGAGACATTCACTCAGTTCTGACAACTGAATGATTTTGATGACACTGTGATAGTTTCTTGAGCATGGGTACAATGTGTGGTGTTGAAAAGCTGTTGTTCTCATACTGTGACAGTGAAAATTTGCTGGGTATTAAGGCCAGTGCAACCCTGCCAATGAATGAGGTCTTTACATCTTTAGAGGCAGAAGCAATTCTGTTTCCTTCCCAGGATAATGACTACTTTACATGGAGCTGAGGATAACAGGCAGTGTGCAATCAGACTGCTTGCTTACAGAAATGTTTGAGCTACTGGCCTTCAGAATCACTGAAGTTGCTTCTTCTTTTTGACAATCCTCCAAGCCCAAAGCAAAGGTATGATTTAGGAAAGCTAGGAATGTGCTTTCCGTAACATCTCAGTTAGGTAGGTCTTTTTTTCTCAAGGGCAAATCAGTTGAATGCCATTTTGTAAGTAGGGGGTTGGTTTAATTATCTGTGTCTCTATTTGAAGCAATGAACAGTTCATTCTTCCAATGGGTAAGTGGGTGACATCTCACAGAGAGACAGAAATAGAAACAGCTATTGAGGATGTGCATGGGTGAGAGACCTCTGCTCTGTGAATTGGCTGCTCATGATGAGGCAGGGGAGTACATAGATTCCCTGGCTGCCCAGTTTAGACTCACTGTCTTGCTGCATACACTGTGCTGAAATTTGTACTGTCAGAGGCACTCTGAAATGTCACTGGAAGTTAGGGTTTGTATCTTGCTAACTTCTCAGTGTTTTCTTGTGACAATACAAAGGAACATGAATGTGATGATCTTACTCAAGCCACAAGTAAACACAAGACACCAGCTGTTCTATAAGGAAAGAATATTACTTGCTTTTATGCTCTAAGAATATGCAGATGTAGTAAATACTATTATTTATCCTCTAAGAAGTCACACTGTGGGAACTCTCCTTCCATCAGAGGCCTGTCTGCATGCAAAGAGAACAGAATATATTCAAGTATCAGTTAAAACAGTGTACAGAGTTTAAAATGGCAGGAATAGATTCAAATGGGTGTTATGAATTACATGTAGAAACTTGTTCAAGTATAACTTAGATCCCACAGCTGGCATCATTCAGGAAATCAGACCATAGATAGAACAGAGCTAAGTAGGGTAATTTCTAGTTTCAGCTACAATTGAAGATTATTCGACTATCGGGTTTTTTTGCCTTTTCCCTTTATTTTTAAAATACTGAAGATACCAACCTTGCTTTTAACAATAGAAGGCATAGTTCTGTATTTTGATGTGTTTGGCTCAGACTTACTGATGTTCTTTCTCATTTGGGAGTGAAGAAGGGGAACAGTGCTGTGATTTAATGTGTTCACAGATTCAGGAACTGAGTTGTGAAAAACTAAATTGTAATAAACTAACAACTTGGCTGAGGCATCACCTAAACAATGGCAGGTGATTCACAGTGAGTTGAAATGTGAAAACACATATATGTACAGTGTATGCCCAAGATCAGTGGTAGGTACATGGCTGGGGAGCTGTACCTCTGTTGCCAGTGGTGGTAGCTATGGGTGAAGGTAATGCAATTGGCTGCTATTTTTCATGCTTCAGAGTTGTCCCTTTCCATTTCACCTTGCTGAAGATCTGGAGAGTATCTTGTTAAGTCTGAAAATAGTGACAAGTTTGGCAGCCATCGGTTGATTTGATCCTCTCAGGGAAATACTTTTCTTGGTCTCTTAAAAGGCTGCTGCAAAGTGTCTCCATACAGTCTCAGCGATCTGCTGTCTGTGAGTGGATCTTTCTGGATAAAAGCAGCTACTCCCCAGATGCTTATAAGAACTTTTTTCATTGTACATGCTTTCTGCTTGGCTAGTGACTCACTTGTGACCAGTCCAGCTTCATCCTGGGCCTCCTGAAAGCCCCAGTCTCATGTCAGAAGTCGCAGAGTTCCCTGAGGGAAGAAGTAAGTAGTTGTGACCCTAACATAGTACCCCATGCTGAAGTTTCATTTCTGATAATGAGTACCTCAAAGCTCAGTTCTAACTCTGATCTTGACAGACCATACAAAACCCATTTTTTCAACGTCTTTCATTATCTGAATGCTGGAACTTTCAAAACCAAAGTTTTACAGTTTTTAGCCCTTAGCTAGTAATGAGTTTTACACCTTAATAAAAGCTCCAGCAAAGTAAGATCTATCTGCAGTTTCTTTAAAGTCACTGAAGAGTCACTGATTTCATTCAGGCATTGTCAGCAATACAAAAGCAGCTTCTCAACAGTCTTCTATAAATGAACTGTTACCTTAAGAAACAGCTTCCCATTACTGTTCTCATATAGTTACTTTTTCTATCCAAATCACACAGTTTGAGTTGAAATATTGTTCACTCCATTATAAAAAGCTTTCAACACCATTTCTGTTGCCTAGACAGAAATTAGCAGGAGGGAGGTTTTCACAGAACCTCCCTGAAAATGTATGATCTTTGCAGAATGGACTGCTTATGAAAAGCCTTCCAAATCCTCGTGTTGCTCATACCACAGAGACCAGGTCTGTGAATGATCTGCTAATAAATAAAAATGATGTGCCAATCACACTTGTTTTTCTCCACCTTCTTAGAGAGGTATTTCAGTGTTCAGTGCAGAGCTGAACTCTGAAAAACATTCCAGATGATCACTCATTGTGTTAAATTATGCTGTATTAGGTGGCTGATAGGTGGCTATTTGCTGGTGTGCAGCTTTAATTCAAGTTACATATGTGGGTTTAGTAGTCATGGCTTCAGACAGTGGCAGGAAATGAGAGAAGTATTCCATTTTAACAGCCAAAGCAGTATGAAAGTAACGGTTAAGAAGTGCCATTTTGGGACAGGGCCACCTGTGGCACTGCTGCAAGGCTGGGGAGAAGAGGACACACTGTGATGCTGTCCCACTGGCAAGATGCATTATGAGAGATCCTGCCTTCTGCTGGCTATGCTTCTCAAGCACATCTGGCTCACGCTGGCACCAAGCTTTTATATGACTGATCGGATAAATAACTTGAGGTCTGTCTTAAGAAAGCAGTGGTGACAACCAGAACATTCAGGAGATTTTAATACTTTCAAGAGGAGAAGAAGAGGTAAGGGTTAAATCTCAAAATACTTAAGCCTAGTTCAAATGTGTGACTTTAGCCACAGTATCTGGAAACCCGTTTTTATGAAGAAAATGAAACACTCATTGCAATGTAAAAATGCTTATTTCAAAAAAGTCAGTAGTCTGTAAATGGAAGTCAGCCCCACAAGCAACAAATCAAATAGAATGTTTTTTATTCTGCCAGCTGTTGATGTCCTGAAATAACAAAGAAAAATGCTGTAAATATTGCTGTATTGGAACACTGAATCACTGAATCTAACTTTCTTTTTAATTGGACTGTCTGGAGGATGAGCCTCTGCAGTGTCTGGAAGTACCCATGAAAACTCAAAAGGGAGAAAAGGGAATATATTAAAGCAGCTAATTTGTAGCATGGTGCCACTCTGCCCTTTCCATTCTCCCTATCAACAGAAATCATAACAGGCTAATTCCTCACTGTAAAATGTTCTTTGTTATTTGTACCTCTGAAGCTAATGATGTACTGCAGAGTGAGAAACAAGGAGAGGGAACTGGTACTATCAGAGAAAATAATCATCTCATTCCCTTGGAGCACCAATGAAAGTTACTCTGCAAAAATGGTCACCCTCACAGAATGGAGGAAAAAGCCTCTCTGCTGCCACATAAAAAACAGAGGAATTTGCCTTTTCTATTCAGTATTATAAATTATATTGCTTATGGTTTTAGTAACAAAATTTGATAAGAGGAAATCTAAATCTCAGAATCTCCTGTTATCTTTATTGATCCCCGTTTGTAGCATAAATGCAGAAGATTTATTGAGGAAAGGACCCCTGGGCACTGGAATTGATGCTTATGCTTGCAGGTTTAAGGCATTTGCTGCTGCTCAAGCACTGCAGTCCTATGAGTGCTTCCCGTAGTTCCTGGTCAGGCTGTTGGCTGTGTTGTTGACTTGCAGTAAGAGGTGTTCAGCGACCTGTGTCCTTCAACCTACCTCCTGCAACCCTGCTGATGAAGTACTGTTAAAGGTGTGGGAAGTCAGCGTCCTTGTAGTAGCGCTACCCCTGCTGGCAGGTTTGCGTTGTGAGGCCCCAGGCAGCAACAGGGATGCAGAAATTACAAATAAAGGCATAAAAGAAGGGATGTTTGGAGGTGTTTGTGTTGGCTGCTGCCAAATTTAGAAGTATTTCAAGCTTTTAGTTAAATGGGAAAATCCCCAAGTACTGCTGGTCAGAGAGATCTGCAGGAAGTGCCTTAAAGACTGTGTTACTACTTCAGCTTTAGTTTATATTCATTACATCTTTTGTCTTTGCACAGTGTAGCCTAACATTGTGAATGTTATTATCTGCTGGCTTTGATTGTCAGGATTTGTACAGAAACATTGCTATTTGACTAATTGAAGTCTGGCCAAGTGCACAACAGCAGGAATTGGGCTCTTCTGCTAATTGCACTGAGCTTCCTACCTGTTAATTTATTTGGATAAATATTATCAAAAGGCTTTGATAGTTAACAGCTATTCATGGAATGTGCCTATCACCTGTCACCATCCCCTTAGACTGTGGTTGTCAAGTATGGTTGAAGACTGCTGCTCCAACTTTGAGCCCTGTCTTTGTTGTCCTGTGCAATGAGGTTAAAATCTTCTGGAGACCTCACTGCAATGCAGGTAGTAATCCTGCATTGAGATGTCTGCTGAGATGTCTGCAGCCCGTTCTGTGGGCATGATGTTCTTGATTAGAAATGCACTTCCAGTAGTGTAGAGCTAGACTGGTATTTCCTAGTGCCAGAGGTGCTATATGAGAATTCTCTAAAGTTTTAAACTGCATTTTCCCCCTTTTCTAGAACTTAGAGCTTACTTGATTTTCAGCAGCATCATAGCGTTAAAAGTGGCTTTTGGGTTAACTTAAAACAGATTAAATTCTTGAATAGTGGAATCCTAACAGTGCTAAGCTAGATTATGTGCATTTCATTTTCTTTGGGTTTGCATCCTAAATGCTTTCACATAGATGAGGCAATAGTTTGCATTTTAGTGCAAGAAAATGAACTCGGTGATGATGTATGAAGGAACTTTCCTTGCCTGGTTCCTTCTTTTGTGTGGGTGTGCGTTTTCTTATTTCCAGCAGCAAGAGCACTGAAGACTTCCTTAACTGATGGCTTCATTCAGGACATCTCAGAGATAGGTACGGAAGGAAACTATAGACTTAACAGATTATGCAACCAATAAGATGAATGCATAGCTAAAAATGGCATCTCAGGTTTTGAAACATGAAGTTTTCTAGGCTGTAAATAGTCTCTAATATCAAAAAAAGTGAAGCTGAACCTTAGCAATAATTCTTTCTTCAGCAGCAATCGGTCTGTGCTGGGATATTTTTATATCCTAGTTATTGATCTTCTGGAGTGGTGTTGTATTGAAATAATTATTTCAGAAATTGAAGGAAAAGCAAGATCATCTTTGCACAAGGGGTTTTTTTTTTCATCGCTTAAATAGGTTCATTGTAGAAATATCTTCTTCAGATAAAAGGGGTGAAGATCATTCCCAGCATCCAGGGCTGCTTTTTTTTCTGCTCCATCTGCCACAAGTTTTGCAGCTGGTACAACTCATTAATTCTGTTCAAACTGTGTTCTCTTAAACCAGCAATAAATTTGATAATCAGCATGCTAGGTTTTGAACATACAGTTTTCTTTTTACTCTGAGCTACTCACCAAGTATTACTATGCAACACAATAGCTTTTTCCAGGGCTTTCTCTGGAGTGGCAGAGTGAAAACAGCAGCATATATAGATGGTGTGATGGCATTTCCATCTCCTTGGTAGGAAATTGGTTAGTAGCCATTATAACTAACTTCTGCATTAGGAAGGGACTGGTCCTATCACCTTTTTAAAGAGAAGATCCTGCAATTGCCAGGACAGTGCAGGGCATCAGAGCAGGCTGGAACAGCAGTTGAGAGGAGGGAAGAATTTGTAACAGAACAGCTAGGTAGCCCAGGGAACATGGGCAGGGATGCAGGTATGAGGAAAAGTTACAGGGCAGTGGGAATAAGCAGAAATAATAAAAACTGGAAAGTCCAAGGAGAGAAAAGCGACAAGCCTATATAAACTTGCACAGATGTAGGCATGGATAGATATAAACAGGGAAACGCCAGTCATTTATGACCATCTCCATAAAGCACACTCATCTTCAAAAACATACTGTCTACCACTTCTGAAAATTTACTGTTTCATGACAAAACCCCAGTCCTATAAAGACTCCTGATACATAATTCATGCAAGTAAAGGATTCTCTTTTTTTCCCTTGCAGATCTTCCTGGAGTACTCCAGGGAGATCTATTTATCAGGTCCAAAGCAAAGCTTTGTTTTTCCCTCTCCTCCTTGACAAAAAGCCATCACAAAGTTCCACTGTTCAGAGCAGCATTACAGTCTGAATGTGTACAGGACCCCATTGTACTGCCACATTCCTGTCAGCTTTCCTGTGAGTGATGGACTGCTGCTGCCTTCATCTCTATATGTGTGTAATAGTAACAGCAGATTTGTTGACCCTCACATTTGCTTTAAATGTGTCTCAGTAGAGCTGAAGCAATGCACACAGTTTTTCCAGGGGAAATAATAGACAGGTGACTTAATGGAGAAATCCACCCTCTCCTTTGACTACCCTGTACAAATATTTCTGTAGTTGCTGGTAAATTCATACACACTAATGAGCTGAGAGCAGCTTCCCAGGATGGGAGAGACCAATCCTGAAATCTTCAGCAAACCAGGGCTGCCCAGGGGGCAGTGTGTCTGGATGAGTGATGGGGACTGTGAAGACAGAGCTATCAGTGCACAGCCGTGCTTGTCAGCTGCATGCCACCCTTCCACCCTCCTCTGCCCCATCCTCACTTGCCCGCAATACTGTGCACTCCCCAGAGAAGCAGTTTGGATTGTGGTCAAACCAGAATGAAATCCCTGCCTCAAATCATTGCAGACATCTCTGTGATCCTTGCCCTACGTGAGAAGTCACCAATTCGCCTTATCCACACTGCCCCATACACCTCTGATCTGTTCTCCACATTGTGTCCTTCACTGCTGCAGAATGAGCGTTCTGTGCACAGGAATTTTTACTGCGTTTATTCTCCCCATGTCCTTTTCACATGCCCACGTTGTTTTAAATGCAGCGTGGAGAAACAGAGAGGTTCCTTTAAATATGTATATTATTTCCTCTGCTAAACCTAGATTAGCTTTTTCTAGTGGTTATTATTAAAAATCATACTAATTTACACTGTTAATGACAGGTTTACTGGCATTCATGCAACTGCTATTGTCAATATAGTTAAACTACTGTATGTGTGTTATTTCAGAAGCCAGCCCTACTGAGTTGTGTTTGCAGCCAGTGGGTGCCATTCTGTTGCCTTCATTAGCATTTCAGGTACTCTTCAGCAGCTGATTAAACCTGCATGCTGTTGGTGATGGTCTTGTTCCACAGATCTGGGGGACAAATAGGGAAATCTGAAGTAAGTTCAGAGTTGCTATCTCAGTAGTATTTCCCATTGATCAAATTGTTTTCTATTGTTTCCTTAGGAAAGCAGTATCTTTTTCCAGTCCCTGTTTTTAAATAGGCATGTAGGCAGGTAGGAAATCCTGTCCTATGGCTCAGTTGAAAGGACTGTGATGGGTTGACCCTGGCCAGCAGCTAGACCTTCACCAGCCCTCCTTTTCTATTCTTTATTTCTGTTTGGTTTTGTCTGTTTGTATGTGGGGATTTGTGCATTTGGGTTTGTGGGGTTTTTTGTTTGTTTTTTTTTTTTACATTCACAAAAGTACATTGATCAAGTCTTCACTATTTGTATGTTTCTGTTTAAGATGCATTACCAATGGGGCAGGATGCAGAGTGCATCCTTTTTGTTGCTGGCTGTTAAACAATGTGTTTAACATCCCAGATAATTAGCTAAATGTACCCAAGGAAACCCTACTTTATACAAGGTTGCTGAATAACTGTTACATTCATTTAAAATTAGCTAGATTGGAGCCTTTTCTGTTCTGCCTTTGCTGATACCCTCTGGAAACAGTGGGGATCTGGCTGTTTGCTGAAGACAGGGACCTCTGAGGCAGTTAAAACATGACCTTTATGTTGCTGGGGCATGTCCTCCCACCTCAGCACACTGGCGGTATCTGCACAGGAGAGAAGGGAGTTTGGGATGGAATATGGAAAGTTTTTGATCATGTAATTGACTTCTTGTATGCTGAAATACCTGTAAAAGTGTCTTACTTTCTGCTAAAAATAAATAAGAGAAGTAGTTTCTAACACCCAATTATCTCAGATGGGGAGAAACAGTTGTGTAAGGTTTTAAGGCAGCCTTCAAACAGGCATCTGAAGCTATGTCCAAATAGCAAGCGTAGGCAGATGTAGGATAGAAGGGAATGTGATTAGCAGGCATTGAGTCAAGGGGTGCATGGGGTAATAAAAGAGGTGTTAGAAGATAAAACCAAGGGATGTGGGAAGAGCAAAGCCTGTGAAGTAGCTGTTGATGGAAAAGTGGGAAACTGCTTGAGTGGAGATGTTTGGAGGAGTGGTCTAAGGCCATCAGCTTTTGAACAGAACTGACATGCTGGCTATAAGAGTGGGTTTGCCAACTTCTGGAGTAGGAGCACAGGAAACAGGGTGGCTGAAAAGCAGGTTTATGGAGAAAATTCAGAGTTTTCCAAGTATGTTTGTGTTTTCATCTAGCGCAAAACCAAAGTCTTTCTTGCAGCCTCTGTGTGGTGCAGCCCCTCACCAAGCTGCCCTGGCTGCACCAGGGCTGGGCTCTGCCTGCTGTTCCTCTGCAGAGATGTGCATTGAGCTTGGTCAAAGCCATGGGTACAGGCTTGATGAGAAACACACACTGCAGACCTAGTCTCAAGAGGTAACAATATACCCTTCTGCATGCCCGTTCTTTAACAGTCCTCTCTACAAAGTGCCCCGAAACCCTGAATTCTGTCTGAATCCTAGAGCAGAGAACTAATTTATTTAGTGCTTTTTTTTCCCCTCCCAGAAATCCCACTGCTGCCTCAGTACCAGTTTCCACTCTTTCAAGCCTTCTCCAAACAGTCCCCAGCTTCTCAGAGGCTGAGCAGGAGCAAAGACACAAATCAGTGCCCTTCTTGATGCTTGTTGTGACCTGACACACCTGATACATTTCTGGCTGCTGGAGACAGCCAGAGCAGCTCAAGTGCCTTTTCATGACACTTGCTCTCCTTGCAAAGGAAATGACATCTGACTCTTTCTCAGTAACAAAACCCCACCAGAACTCCAGGGATTTGTTGAATTTGACAACACGCTTCCATCAAGTGCTAAAACACTTGGAGGGTGGAAGCCAGGAAGTGGTGTGCCTGCAGTCCCTGCTGGGCTTGGTGTTGTTGCTCCCTACTAACATCCATCACTACACATGTCAAGGCCCAGACAGACTCTGAGTGAGGGCAGGGAGGGAGCAAAGATCCCAGCTCTGTTTCTGCAGATACTCTGCAGCCAAAACAGCCAGGGTTTCGTTCTTTATTATCAGGTTTCGGATGTGTGTGGGAGACTTTGGCACGGAACTTGCAGAGGGCTCTGCTGTTTGTGCCAGCAATCAGAGCTGAGTTAGAGACCTGATGAAGAGAGGGGACAAGGACACTGAGTCAGTGTGCAGTCTAGCCCAATATGTCAAAGGCAGAGGGGGGGGGCTTTGGTGGTGCTTAATGGACTGTCCTTTAGAAATGCAGTGTTTGCCTCTGGGGATGATGCATTCACCCGGCTGAGCTGGGAGTGCTTGCAGTGAATTAGGCTGTATAATTTCAGGTTGCCTTTGAGTCAAAGTTTGTGGAGATTCATTCTTTGTTTATTTATTTATGTATTTTCTTTTGCTTCAGAGAAAGAAAAGGAAGTTTCCTGCAAGGTAAAAAAATAAAACCACTTTCCATCCTGCCTGTAAAAAGTGTCTCAGGATTTTTATGAGTTCCTTGTTACAGATTGCCAGTGAAGTTAATCGGAAGACTGGACAAAAACCCAGATTGGGTTTTTTTTGCTTTACATGAATTACTGCCTTTGCTTTGTCTAAGTGCACTCAGTGCCTGAAATATTGAATGTGCCCATGTGCTGAATACTTCTGGAAAGTTCAAAAAAAGAAAGAGGGGGGAAAAAAAACCCAACTAAACCAAGCCCTGAATTGCTCAAAATAATTCTTGCATTGTATCTCATTGGCTTAGGGCTGACAGTACCTCAGAGGTACAAAAAAGACAAAGCAGCTGTCCTTTCTCTGGTAAAGCAAATCAGAGCAATACGCCAAGACAAGCTTTTGTTGTTCCTGCAGCCCCAAGTGGGGCTGAAAGCACCCAGTGTTTCATGCTTCCCTTTTGCTAATCAGGGTGGCCATTTCTAGGCACCAGGGATCTGTCCCACACCAGCACTGGGAAGCCCTGGCACCATCCTGGTGGCTGTTTGTAGCTGCATCTTCTCACAGCCGTAGTAAACTTAATAAACACCTCTGCTGGGAGACCAGTGGCTTTTCTTTAGTCTGGCTCTCACAGTGGTGGAAGGAGCAATGATCCGTGCTGAGAACAAGCAGGAGGTAACAGGTTTCAACGTGCTTTACTGCACGGGAATTACAATGGCATGGCAGTTATTATCATTCATTTAGGGGCATGGAGGCTGACTCAGTGGAAGTAAGGCTCTAAGGTGAAATCTGCTCCATTATTTTCAATCGGAGATGTGCAGAGCATAAATAATAGGTTGGTATCTTCAACACGATCAGCAAAACAGCACTGGATTAACTACCGTGTAATGCCCTACTTTATTTATGACAGGTCTGGCTGTGCCTCGTATGACAAATGTCTCCATGTTTAACCAGTCCCCACCTGCAGCAAGGCTGGTGGCCCCCGGCTGCTCACATCACGGCTTGAGGGCTGCAGTTGGGGCAGTAAATCCATGTTATTCCTTGAGCTCCTTTCTTGGCTCAGCCCAAGGTTTGTGCAATTTATGTCATCCTTTGGCAAACAGTTTCCACACCGATAAACCAGAGTAAGAGTAACTTACATCTCCTTCCTGCTGCCTGATTAAGGTTTTTAGGGTCAGGATTCTCTCATACTAGCTGTGTCCTGTACCTGCTATGGTACAGTCTCAGTCAAGCCCTTTCAGGGCTGTTTTCACACCAATAAATGCAACCAGATGCAGGTTGACTTGGGGGTGTATGGTACTGTTATATTGCAGTCACATTCCTGAATGGCAGCCAAGGTTCCCTGCCTGGTAAAGACAAATACATAGTGGCAAGTTTTATGATTTGCTGGGACTATGGCAAGGGATGCAAGGTGGAAAGTCTTTCTTAAGGCACTCATTTTCATGTGAGTACACTACATTTTAAGATTAAAAGGTTATTAATTTTCCTTATGTGCTGGAAAATGTACAGGGTGTGTTTTCTAGCACAGGGGACTCTCTTTCTCATGTGCTTCTGTGAGCTTCACTGACTGGGTTGACAGGTCACTGGCTTGGACTGCGGTTTGGCAGTAAGACCCGGCTAGTGTGCCCAGCTCACCCTGAGGCACTCCTTGCTGATCGATCCTGCATGGGATCCTGGCACCTCATGGAAAAATGCATTTGGAGTGAGAGGGAAAAGAGCAGGAGGACTCATGGAGGTAGTAGGGGGAGGCAGATGGATGGGTATCGCACACAGCCCTGTGCCTGCAGGATTAATGCTCAGCTGCTTTTCATCTTGCACAAAATACCCAAGAGATGAGGAGTTAAAGGAACCGAGTGGTGGCTTATACAAGTGTGTATGTAGCACTGGCATAGCGAAGTCCATTGTGTCAGTGATTTTTGGCTGAACATGACCAGAGCTGCCAGCCAGGCACCAGTGAAGGGGAAGAAATATGGGTCTGGTTCTACCCCTCAAGATGCTGCCCTGAGCCTGTGCTGATGTGTGTGAGGAGAGGGAGCCAGGTGCTGGTGCTGCTGTAGGACCCAGTGGGACCGGCACAGCCCACCAGCACAGGGAGTGTGGGGACACAACTGCCTCATGGCTGGAAGCCTTGTGGCAGGGAGTGAACCAGCCTGGCTCTTGCATAGTCTTGGGGAGAGCAGATACCACCCGCCTTTGTCCACCTCAGGGCTGTGGATCTGAGCAGCCACGCCACCCACTAATTATTCTATATATTAATATACACATATTAATATTATATAATATATATAATATAAACAAAACCTTGTCATAAAACCTTCCATTTTTAAAAACCTGCTGGCTCCCTCTGCTCTTTGGTCTGGTGGGGAAGGAGAAACAGCAACAAGCAACAACCTCCCCTCTGCCACCCATACACTGGGCAACTCTCTTGCAGCTCATGCTGCATGTGCTCTCTGGAAGCACACAGCACTGATGTGTCCTCTGCTGCAGATCTGCTCCTTTACTGCTGGGCTCATGTTTCTGAGACAGCTTGGCCTGAACTGGACACACCCCATCAGCTGAAGTGCCTTGTTTGACATTAGTGTGGTTGGATTTTGGTGTAATTTCTTCCAGGCCTTTATCATCTGCATGCTGATTACTGATTTTCACCTCCCTTATAGTCTAGCAAGGTGTGAGAGCCCTATAATCCTTCTCTCTCAGCATAGTAGCGTAAAGCCTCATGAATCTCTATTAAATCTGAGAGAGAACATGAAGATAGTTTGCAGCTGCCTTGTTGATTTTATATTTCCCCTCATTGTAGTGCCTTGACGTGAAGCTGAGAATTAAATGGCTAATAAGGCATCTGCTCCAAGCAGGAGTTTCAAGATTGTGACACAAACAGCTTACATCAGGGTTGGAGTTATTGGTTTCTCTTGTCATCATGTAATCATGTTATTAAAATCTTTAGAGATACCTGATTAGAGATAGTGAATGTCAAAGCCAGCTTAGCTGTCTGAGTACATGAGTAGGCAGCAGCTGGGACATTGGAGCCATCTCCATGGGTTGGATGGATGCTGCAGCTCTGCCTGGGAAGTGTCTGCAACCATGGGGCTGGGCAGCATCTGCAGGCAGAGGACTGCAGAGGTGCGGGTGCATCATGTGTGATTGATAAGCTAGAATCCTTAAAGAAATAGACACTGAAAGCAACATGAGAGTGTTCTATTTGGGGGTGACAGCTGGAAAAGGCATTGAACAACCCCCAGCAGCCATCTGGAAGAGCAGCACCCAGTGGGAAAAGAACCATCTCTGGAAGTAGGAGATAGGCAATGGCTGGGCCAAGGCCAGGCTTGTGCACCATCAAGGCCCAGCTGTGGGCCTGGGAAGTGACAGTGGTCTGCTGGCTGCACACTTAAGTAGTAGCCTCCAGCATGGACCACAGAGCTCTGCACACATATGATGAGGATCAGCAAACTGAAAGCAGAGAGACTCAATAGCAAAAGGGAGATGATGGGGTTTTTCTGAGCCCCAAGTGCCTCAGCTGCATGTGGAGGCATCAGTGGGAACAGGACGGGTCTGTCCCGGTGGGAAATCTCAGCAGGCATCTTGGACATAGGAAGATGCACTGTCTAATTTTGGCTTGGGTGCAGATAATTGGTTGGTTTCTTTAAATATATTAAGTTAAAAACTACACCGTCAGACCTGTCATTTTCATGTTAATTTGAACTCCACATTCATACTAATTCAATTAATTAAAGCTATAGCTTGAAGGAATGTGTCTGATCCATTCCGATTGTGATGAGCAATGCCTTGAAGATAGGTTATTTTTTCGAATGTGCTGGGCACTGCTTCTTTTGTCTACAGTTAAAGTGTTGCTTATTGCAGAGATCACAAAGTCACTGTGGCTGCTACAGCGATGCACCTAAGAGAAAGGAAATACTTTTCTTATTAATGAAGTCGCACCCATTTTTGTTAAAATAGGTCTGTACCTACTTTGTTAGGATATTTTCATATTTTTTTCTTAAAGAGAATTTGCTGTAGGCTGGTCACACACATTTTTAAAGAGGAGGTTGCAGGTACTAAGCACTAAAACTACCACTACAGGCAGTGTGAAGCTTGGCTCATCACTTCCAGAAATGAGGTCACTTTGGCCTTCCAAGGTAAAATACATTGGCAGCAGATTAATGATCATCCCATGTGTGAAACAGAGTCTGATTCCATTCTGCTTTGTTGATGGCTTTGTACAAATACCTTGTCTGCTGGGGACTTCTGAACTTGGATGTTCCTTGTGGTGTTCAGCTTTTTCTTCCTGACATCTCAGATGTGGTACTCAGAGCAGAGGTGCCCCTGCAGTTCTGTATTGCTGTGGAGGGCATACAGACCGAAGTACTCCGTGGTCTTTCTGGTGATTAAACCTTCATTAAAGTTCACCTTTACCATCTTCAGCTGCGAAGTTTTTCACTGCAGTTTAATTAACTTTTGAATGAAGACTGATCTCTAATAAGCAATTGTGGTGTCTTCTAGGTCTTTGGCTGCATTGAAATCAAATCGGATATTTTTATTCTTTTCTTTCCCACCTCCTCAGACTCACCCCAAGCATAATGTCACCAATTGCAGGGATTCATTAGGCCCACATTTTGTAGTATAGTTAAAATACCATCCAAAGAACTCTGTAAGAGACTTTCTGCTCTGCCTTAAGACTCAAGTGCTGTGTGAATGAGAAAGACACACATTTGTACCAGCAAAGACAATTCTGACAGTTCCTGATGGATTGGTGTGATTTGACACTTCCCTCATATATTTTTTCCCCCCTGCAGATGAAATTCACTGTGAAAATTGGAATTTGCTGCATTAGAAATCATTCCAATGCATAACCTTAGCTCCTGCTTTTGAATTTCTCATGTAAATATTGAGCAGAGGAGGCTGGTGGTGACTGATTTTGGGAAGGAGACTTGTCTGCTTTATGGGTCCTGATGAATCCCTTCTGCTCTGTATTTTCCTACTACTCTCCTCAGGTAGCTACCTTCAGACTGATTGCAGTGTTCCAGGCCTAAGGTGGATTATACAGGCATATTTTACTCCTATAAGACTCTCAAGATGGAAAGTACAGCATGCTTGTCCTCTGTCAGGTAGTCAAATATTCTCATCTCTGCTTGATGCATTCTAAAACCCTTCCTCTAGGCTTTTCCTTCTGCTTAGAAAGGAGCACTTACTGAAGCATATAGGATCATTTCCATCCCACTTCAGGTGAGTTTGTTTTGCCAAGCACTGTGGACATCGGCACCAGGGTGAGATCTGAACGTAGGGCCGGTCCTACCTTCATCTCCACATGGGACAGTCCTGCTATGGCCTGACCCTCAAGTATTCTTTATGCAGATTAACTTTTACATAGCAAATTGCTGTCTAGTGATACTAACCTGACCAAAGTAAGCCATTAGAAGTGCATTGCCTTTCTCTGACCTTGAACTGGTGCAAAGATCTAACTTAGAAAGATGTTACATTAAAAAGTGTCTCTGAGTATCTTTTGTCCTAGCTAAAGGTTTTCGAAGTGACTGCAAAATGTTTTCCCAATGACCTGATAGTGATGTGCTGTGCAAGTTGCTTTTGCTAGTTTCTTATCTGGATCTCCCAGTTTTATACATGTAAACATGTACCCATGTTTCTCATGCTCCTAACTCCACAAGACCCTTGGTTTCCTGTCTCTTCTCAGTCAAAAGTCTTCATGCTGTGGTTGTGTCCCCTGAGATGGAGGTATGCATCACGAGTCCAGGATGATAGTCGCTTCACTTCCATTTTAAACATCTAATTCTGGCTTCAACAAGATTGGTCTTCACCCCATCCCCTTTGCTCCCATCATGTTAAGCGTTAAACACCTTCCACATCTTGTCCCTTTTAGTTTTAACATGCTCAGATTAACAATGACCATGTTCAGTGAGTAGGAAGGAATATATATATTCCACTTGACTTTGTTGGTGCTGTTCAGGTCAATAGGAAGAATTTTTTCTGGTGGTAAAGGGAAAGGCTATTTAAAAATAAAGCTGTGAAAGCCCATGCTGCCAGCACCTGAACTGAAAGGATGAGTTCATTTTGGGAGTATTAAGTCCTCTCCTAAAATACTTCACTATCTGTTTCTAGTCACAGCAGGTCCATGTTTGGCTCCAGCAGTTCTCAAAGAGCAGGGTGATGGTGGTGACCAAGATGAAGAGTGATGGGAAGGCTGATGGCTGATTGGGGTCTAAAGCTCGGAAGAGCCCAGTTTCCAGCTCCGCTGTTGACCCCTTGTGCTGATAATGACAGTTTGGGGGAGACTTTCCCCATAATTCAGCCAAACTAAGTTCTGATTGTATCAGTGCCCTATTTCAGCACCAAGATGAAAACACCCTGATAATTAAGTATTTTAAATGGATTGTAATTATTGCATCAATTCCAGGATGAAGTTCCCACAAAGGGCTGAGACATGTGCAGCACTGCCCACAAGCCCAATGAGGACATCTTGATAGGGGAAAATGGACTGGGGCATGAAATCTGTATCAGGCATGGCCAATAGCCAGAAACGGGGCTAGTAAAGGTCAAGGCAAAACCTCTTAGCTCAGTATGTGGGTTGCTTGTCACGAGCTGGGCTGATGGGGCTGTCCTGTACCATTGGGGCCACTTTGTCTCTCCTAGGGTGATGTCCTGGCTGTGCATAGAGTGGTGTTGCCTTTTGGTAATGCAGAGGCTTAGATGCTTCCTTTAAGAGCTTCAAAATACAGCTCTCAAAGATAAAACACCTCCTTACACACCCCAAATCCCTGCAAAGCCAATGTGCCTCTGGCATAACTTACCTGTACAATTAAACTCCACTGTGGCCTCACTACCAGTGCTCAGATTTGTCATAGTCATATCCTCCAGCACCATACCTATTGCTCACAATGGGAGCACAGATGCCATGCCAAAGGATGCTTAGGATAACTGAGGATTCAAGAAGATTCTTCAGTCTGTAGCCAGCTGAGAGTCCTTGAGTGGTCACACAATTAAATGAGACTTGTACCTTGAGTATCTGAAAATCTCATCAAACAGAGCCCTATTCACACAAGATCTGCAATTTCTGTTAAAGTCTCTGAATTTAGCCCTTAAACTTCTGGGTATCAAACTGATGTGCCCATTCTGAGGATGGCTCAATGACACATTACATACCAGCTTGTCTCTTACTGCTTTACAATAGCATTCAACAGGATTTAAATTAGCTTCAGCACTCTAATCATGTTGCTTTTATAACAGCAGCAAGATAACTCCCAGGCTTTGGTTATGTAGCCTGTGAGGGAGAAAGATTTTGGATGTGTTCAGCAGAAATGCACTGTGTGAGCCATGGTTATAATTTCATTAACAGGATGCTACTTGGCTCCTGCTGGGAGTCGGAGGAGATTAGTATTATAATGGGATCAAGCGCCTTTCCTTGTGCTCACACTACTCTCTAGCCTGCAGGAGGATGAGCTGTCAGATGATGTGATTTTCTAACCTCTAGCCCAGTATTTGACCCACTCATGAGGCTGCTCTGGAGAGGGGGATGCAGTGCTGCTGCCAGCTGCGGGTTGGGACCCACTTCTCTGCAGTGAGACCTGCTGGGTTCTGGCACCCTGTGCTCAGTGAAGGGTTGATCCCATTCTGAAAAGCCTCCAGGAGTGATGCTGGACCCACAGCAATGGATGACAGAGCAGTGGGGCATCAATGGGATGCTGTGTGGAAGCTGAGGAGTCGAGTATCAATGGGATGCGCGTGCCGCCCCTCACAGACCAGGGTCTGTGTGCATTCCTAAAACAGGCTGGAGTTTCATGGCATGGTTTAGTGTGAGGTGTCCCTGTTTATGGCAGGGGGGTTGGAACTAGAT
>JBAFWW010044059.1:43663-74617 GCA_036873685.1 Agapornis canus
GATGATCTTAAGGTCCTTTCCAACCCTAAATATTCTATGATTCTATGATTCTATGCTCTGCAATGCCCGAGGCACAGCCCTCGCAGGACAAACCTTCACTAGGCACTCAGACAGGCTCCAGATGGATTTGGGCTGCTTACAGGCCCATCTCTTACTCAAGTATGGTGGCTAGCTCTGGTGTCTGGCTCTGGGGACATGCAGGTGGGTATCCATGCAGTGAAAGCCCTTGATCCTTGCCAAAGTATGCTCACAAGTACTGACATTTAAATCCCTGCCTGCTCTGCAGACAGGGAAGCGCAGCCACAGCAAGCCAGGGCTGTGTAAGGCTGACATTTCTGAGAGCCCTGGACACCTCCTGCTCAAATTATTGTGTTATCTGTGCCTGTGAACACCGAGCTGAGCTCTCACAGTGCATCCTGTGGGAAACCCCAACCTTTGCATTAGCATCCGTGACCATGCATAGGCGGAGGATGTGCAAAGCCTGTGCTCGGTGGCCAAGAAAGCTGGGACAGCCCAGCTGGAATAACCCCATCCCATAGCCACCAGACTGACAGCTTCCCACAGTCCTGCCAGTGCCAGCAGCCAGATCCGAGCCCTGACATCAACCTGGGGACGCTGAGGACAGCATGGGAAGAACAGGCATTGATGTCTTCTCTCACACAACTGCACCAGAGCAGGCACATGCCATTGACAGCAGTATCTATGGGTTTATTTCACCTTCATGTCACAGAAGTGATGGGCACTGAACACATTACCACAGCACAGGCAGGAGGCAGGAGCTCTCCTCTGGCTTCAAGCAGTACCTGAGTATTTTATAGATCACAGTAGCCTGTGATTGGCACATATGTAACCCCCCAGGGGAGCAGAAGGACCCCGGGAATGGACAGGGACACACTAGAATGGCAGCAGGCCCAGGGCATAAGGCTTTCATACCAGTTTTCCTATTGCTTTTTCAAGTACTCCATGTTTAAACAAAGTTTCTCTGGGATTTCTCCTGGAACTCCACTGTTTCTCCATCCATACAGTGCCATTTTAAGTGCTTTCATGTGCAGGAGGCCCCAGGGCAGTTGGTTTTACTGAGCAGATGTACTCCCATGGATCATATACTTCAGCTTGGTTTATGCATTTCAGCTCAAGCCACGAAATTTAACTAAACCTGTCAGTGCCAGAATCTGACCCAGCAGGTTCACCCCAGCCTGGGGCTCTCACTGGGGGCCATTTCCCCAGGAAGGAGCTGGCCCCAGCCCTGCATAAGCTGTAAAACCAGTGCCGAGCTGTGCCTGAAGGCACCTCCTATCTTCTAGCTGTGCTGGCCATGATGTGGTGGTTGAAATGGTGTTTGCCTTTGGGGTGTCTGGCTTCTCACAACCGCCTCTGACTGCCTTGCACCTGATGGACAAGGTCCCATTAAGGCTGATGCCCCAGCTGCTGACCTCTCCAGCCTTCCCCTGCTTCTTTTCTCTCCCAAAGGAAATAATGTAGAAAGCCAAACTTTTAAAGGAGAGCTCTAAAGCTTCTTGCTCATCCTTTTAACCAATGAAGCCATGCATGGTTGGTAGAAAACTCCAATAAGTTTACTAGTTTTTTGTTTTGTTTTTTAAATGAGCTGCTGAAAGCGTGTTATAAAGCTGGAGGAAAGAATTGATGCCATTTTACATCTACATGAAGTTTTCAGCAACTTTGTTTGAGTGCAGCATCAGTCTAACACTGCAGGAGGGGGCCTGTGCCTTGCAGTAAGATTTTTCCTTAAGCCATATCTGCTGGCTGGAATAGGATGCAGATTTATAAGGTCTGGCATGTCTGCTGCGTTATATGAAGGAGCTGGAGGTGGGAGGCAGCTGGGGAAGAGTGATGGAACTCAGCTGTTTAGGAGCAGAGGGAAAGCTCCAGAGAGCTCACAGTAAGGCTCCCAGCAGGCTGGGTGGCTGATGCTCTTACTTCATGTCTACCTTGTCCGGCTGTATCCTGTGCACCAGAAGGGAAGCGTGGAGCAAGCATGGCTTGGAGATGTGGGAAAGAGTGTCTGAGTGAAATGGTGCAGGTAGAGCTAAGCATGTGTATTGTATTTCTATAGGTAAGTTAAGTGTGAGGGTAGGGGTGAGGTAAGAAGAGGAAGAGTGATCCTGAGGTGTGGTTAAGGGAGCAAGAGGTGATATGCCCTGCTTTTTCAGGGTGGGTTTTTTGTTTGCTACAAGTGCAAAGCTTTCCCTTAAATAACTTTTTACAGAAAATGACTAATGTTTAAAAAAAGTCTTTTTGTTTGCAAATCATTTCCTCAAACACATCATTCTTCCAGGGAAAAGAAATTCTTTAATAACTGGTGCCGTAGCATTTCCAAGCACTTATTCCCTGTGTGCTCCATGCTAGGTTTCAGTAATGTGTTTCCTGTTGTCACCTAGTTCTTCCTGGGGTTTGGACACTGCCTGCTGTAGCAGTGACAGAACTGGCTGCTGCTCCTTCCTTGAGGGCTCCAGAGCAGTGGAGCCTCTTCCCCCTTCTGGGGGGGTTTATTGTGCTTGAAATGAAACGCATTGGGAATAGGGCAGAAACATGCCCTGGGCTCACAGGGCCATGGCTCTGCCCAAGCAATGGGGCACCTGGATGCTGAGAAGTTGCAGAGAGCCCCACGTTTCACCACCACCTCCTTGTTCAGTTCTGATGAACCCAAGAGACGCCACTGGGGCAGCTTTCCTTCTGCTGCTGTAGGGTCATCCTGGGCTGTGTCATACATTTCCTCCCTTAAACTACTCAGGAGCAGCAAGTGCTGTGCCCCATTTGCCACTCTGGAGTAATTGCCAGTTCTTTGACTGCCTTAGGGTGGGAAAGCTCTTGCAGGCTGCTGGGAGATGCTGTGAAGGGGAAATGTGGAGCTGGGCTGAGAGCTCCAAGAGAGCCAAGTTGAAAGCTGTGGAGCAGGAAGGCTTTTGGGGCTATTCCTTATGTGGAGCTGAACAAGCACTGAGTTTGTGTGCAGTTTATGAACATAAATCATCTATAAAGCAGTGGGTCTGTTTTCCTCCCCTTGGTTACTGGTGTCAATAAAAGAGATTTCGCTCTGATGATTTTGAAAGAATTTCCAGCTCTTATATGATGGCAGAAATTTTGTCCCCTTGATCGTGGCTGTAAAGGTGAGGGGGGCTGTGCTGGAAAGTAAGAGTTTTGGCTGGGAGGGTGGTGTTTGGGAATAGAGGGAAAAAATCCCAACAGCAGCAGCAAAGAAGCACTGCAGTTATCAGGGTAAAGCAGAAACTCACCCCAGGATGGGGGATGCTCCTCTGCCCCTTGCCGAGTAGCTGTGGCCATGCTGGAGATAAGGCTGATAGGGAACACTGCCCTTACAGATCCTGGGATGGCTTTCTGGGTGAGGCGATGGAAGGTGATGTAAATCTGTGTGCAAGGAGCTGCTCTTTGGCTCTCATAAAGTGCATGCAACTGACTTGAAGCATCACTTACCAAGTTTAAACACTGACGGACTCACAATAGGCACTGCAACAAGCTAGTCTGGAGAGTCTCTCCTTATTGTGGCTTGCAGAAGTGTTGGAGGTGCATCTCCTTATGGTTGCTGCCTGGGAAGAGGCTTTGAGTTTTCTTCTGCCTCAGTCCCTCATGAGAGCAGCCCCTGCCTCAGCCATGAGAAAAAGCCTCTCCTTTCTCCAGCAGCATCTCCCTATGCTGCCATTTGTTCCTCTGGGACACAGCCACCTCCAAATCCTGCCTCTATCCTTCCTTCACACTCGTAGGTTTCTTTGGTATCCAGTGATGGGAATAACCTGGATTTAAGAGAGTTTTGGGAAGAGACCTGAGTTCCAGAAACTGCTGAGCACCCAACTGAGCCAGGTCCCTGGGGGCTCACAGGCTCCAGTGGGCACCAGGAGTCCTGCAGAGCAGCTGGTCTGGTGTATCCATGTGTGCTAGGAAGTGATTTAAGAGGGACAAGGGGAAAACAACTGTCAGTGGCTAATAATTGGGCAAACTGTGGAGTTTTCAGTGTTGGAGATTTCAATTTACCAACACAGCACTGCCTAAAGAGGCCAATGCTCATGTTGGTGTTCAGCTCCCGGTATGAGGCTAATCACTTTGACTGCGGTGTGTGATAACTGCATTGCTCCCTGTCTAAAACAGTGCATCACGCTGGATGCTCCTCTAAAGCATCCTCAGGGCTGCAGCAGGCCTCCTGCCTTTATTTTGATACACAATGGAAATATTCTTGCGCTTTTAGCTGGCTGCAGTCAGTCACTTCAGTTTATGGCCCATTTGGGAAGGTGAATGTCTTCTCCCAGCTCTCCTCTTTAACCTCTTTTCAATCTCTCTGCTAATGACACATTCAGCAGCTCTCTTTTCACTGCCCACAGGCAATTGCTGCTAAAATTATATATCTTTTACTACAACCTTTTGAAATAAATGGTTCTATTTTAGCTGTTAAATCTTTGTGGCTGTCCTTTAAGCATCACAATAAAGGAAAAATGTTTTGTTTTTGGCAAGATTATTTAAAAAGGGAGGGATGAAACCCAAGAAATTTAAGATCGATTTCCCCGGTTACTGTGGATGGTGGGTTGGTTTGGGGTTTTCTCGCTAGTTTCTACAAATGAAACCCTTTATCTGTCAAATTCCCTGTTGATCCAATGCTGCGCCTTTCTCCCTCTAAGGGACTGCTTGCCTTTCTTGGCACCAAAGGGGTCTTTTCTACTCTCAAGTCTTTGCAGCAGCCCCTGTGATGCTCTGCTCATGAAGCAAATACCAGAGCAAAACAGACAGGCAGGACATGGCTAAGTTTGAGAACAGTTCTGCACATTCTCAAGTATCTGTCCTTAAGCATGTTTCTGGAGCAGGTGTGATGAAATTCAAATCAGACCTTGCAGGTCTCTCACTTTATAAATAGGGGTTTTTTGAAGGCTAAGGAACTGTGCTTCTATTTTCCCCTTTTCATAGGAGAAGCTTGTCAGAGGGATACAATAGCTTTCTGCATCTAGTATCTGTGTGCAGAGCAAAGGATGTGAAAGACAGATGTCAGAAGATCTGCTTATTTAGTCAAGAACTCTTGTCCTCCCACGATACCTAAGATCTTCCTGATCTCTATATATATAAATATTAGTGATACATCATGGGCCACAGCAAACTGGCATTAATCATATTCTGGTTTCTTCTCCTTGGGTGTTTTCCCTTGTCTCTTCCCTAAGTTAAGCAAAGCATTGTCCAAACTTGGCTAGCAGTCCTTGTGAAGCATGTACCTTTTTGGAGTCACCTGAGCCCTGTGGGCCAGCACACCTCATGGGAAGAGTACCCTGGGCAGGTTGCCATCATGTTGCACATGTCAAGCTTCTTTCAGCAGCCTTTTTTCTTCATCCTTCTGTTTTTGTTACCACCCTTCCCCACCTGTCCCTTAACCCTAGCTGCTTTTGGGGCAGAAGAGGCAAGAGGGATCCTGGCAGGGTTGGCTCATCCCAAATATTCTGCCTTTTCCCATTATCCTGAGCAGGACTTGGCCAGGGGCACAGCTGGGTACATCCCTGCCCCAGACCTGCAGCCCTGCTGCCCTCTGACCATGTTCTAGGAGGTACAAGACAAAACCCCACAGTAGCCATTGGGTGGCTACAAAATGCCATTAACTGAAAGAACCACAAACTCATGCAAGCTCCTGTGCTGGACTAGCATCCTTATACAAATTAAATTGTGAGTAGGAAGAAGCCTAACTGTAGCAGACAGCAATTAGTGTGGCTTTCCCATCAGGAGACAGCCAGCTCTTCCTGGGCAGGAAAAAGGTGCTTCTGTCCCCTGGGAGGGCACTTGTGTGCAATGGGAGCTCCAGGGATGGCCCTGGTGGGATGGGGGCTACATTTAGGATGATGTGTGCTGCAGGAGGTGGGTAATTAAGGTGCTCTGGTGCATCACAGAGCCCCTACACCTGTGTCCATGCACACTTCTGACTGCTCACACACACGGGTGCAGCTGAACAGAGCATGATCAGCCACTGGTGTGGATCAGAACCAGGGTATTTCTTGGAAACAAGTGGATTTAGGACCCCAGACCTTTGTTGTAGCAGCCTAATTTCTTTCCACAGGCTTATTGCCACATTGGCTGCACATCTCATGCTCAGTCCCGTATCCCCCTCATGAAGCCTCTGAGAAACATGATGCTGCTGGATGTGCCCAATCTCACACGGCATCTCCAGGCCAAAGCATCACCTTCTCCATCCTGCTCCCAAGCAGTGTAGCTGCCTGTTCTCAGGGACAAACAGGGACAATAATGAGCAAAGCTGAGCAGTTTTAGGCCCCATGTCCAATGACAGCTGTCATCTGACGGCTCAGATACAAGGAGTTCAGGGCTGAGTCACTTGGCAGTGAGGCTTTAGAAACCCCAAACTCAATTGACTGAGGATTTGTGAGAGCTAGACCCTGTTCTCCTCATTGAAGCTTTAATAATGCAGGGAATTAGTGGTAAAGTATTAGGTGATTTAAAAATAATAAAAAATTTCTCTAGTGAAGTTAAAAAAAAAAGAGGCATTTGATTGTATTTTGATTAAGCACTGAGAGAGGCTGTATATAAAGCATCCATTTGGACATCTTGCTGCTATAACCACCATAATAAAAGTTTGGGTTATGTAACAGCTTGCAGTCTGTGTAATGCCCTTTATTCTGCAGTGTGGACATAGAGCTGAGCTGTGCTGTGATTGCCAGGAGCCGTTGTAATCTGTTATTTTGAGGACACAAGGGGTAAATAAGAGCTTTTCTGTAAAGCAGGGGGACTTTTCAGTAAGACGTTTAATAGAGCAGTGAGATTTTTTTTTTGCCATATATATCTGGGAATCATTGCAAACTGGAAGATTTACTGGTAGCTTCAAGCCAGAATGTTCACAAGCAATTTACTTCTGAAGCACTGTGCTATTGCCCAAGTTTGTTGTTGGTAAAGGAAACCATCCAGAGGTTTTTCAGGTTTCTTTTGCTGGTTTTGTTGTTTGCATTTGTTGCTTTCTGTGGGTTTTTCAGGTCTGATGCTGTACTCCCTGCAGCAGCTTCAGTTTCTAATGCAATGTGACACAAGTAGCTGCTTCGGACCCAGGCAGTAGGAAGGAGTCGTTAAAGTTGAATCCTGAGAAATAATGAAGTTTCCAAAGTTACTCCACAAATTATGCTACTCTTTGTTTCACCTGGCTCTGACATACAGAGGCATCCTCCTTCCATTCTGAAGGAGGCTTTTGTTCTTCACCTTTCTTCAATCCAGGCGAGAACAGAGTAAGAGAAGGATGTTCCTCCTGGGACTTGCCTCATGTTTCCAGTAGCGAAGCCTCCCTCTTCCAACAAAAGCCACTTACTTTTGACCTTCATGAAAATTGCCATGGGTGAGAATGGTAAATACAAGTTTTACCCCCAAGAACAGGTTTCATAGTAAGCATTTGCTGTATTTAACTGATGCTCTCCCTTCAGGCTTCAAGCAGGGAGGACTGATCAAGAAGGTGAAACTTCCCTTTGCTTGTAGCTTTGCTGAAGAGGTCTAGAGGAGGCTGTGGAGCATTGCAAGTATTGATTTTGTGGACCTGAGGCACTGGAATAGCTTTGCGTGAGAGATGCAGGGCTTTCCCATTAGGGCGATAACAGGGAAGCTGAGTGGCACTGGCGGAAGAAATAAAATGTAAAACAAGATTAGGAAAACCATCAGGAGTCTGCTCTCCATCCTTCTGCACCAGGGTGGCCAGCCATGCCTGAGCTGGTCCTGACAGCCTTTTGATCTAGTGGTGGGGGTTCCACAGCCTTTGCAGGCAACGGGGTTAAATACTTCACTATCTTACAGCTTTCTATAACGTCTATCTCACGTTCTTCTAATCTCCTTTCTGCTTGTCCCATCTTTGTGAAGAGTTTCTTTCCTGCCTCTTATTTTCTGGTGACATTTTCATTTGCAAAGATGGGTATGGTTAGTCTTAACACCTTTCCCATAAAACATCTGAACGCTTTTCCTTTTGCTCTCTGTTGAGCACCAAGTAATCCTCATCTCTCCCTGCGAGTGAGGGTCCCAGAACTAGAAGCTGAAGGACCCCAGAATTGGCACCTTGGATAATTGTTGCCCTCCAAGAGAAGTAGTCAGAGCTGAGAAAACTGCACTTGAAAAGGAGCAGGGACCGGCACCTCAGTCAAACCCCATCTACTGGGGACTGCAGGGAGCTTACAGGATGCGTGTATAAGAAGGGTTGGGCAGAGGAAGAATTCTGGGGTAAACCAGGAAAAGGGACAGCCTAGAGATCAGGGCAAGCACCCCTGATGCAACATTTGCAGGTGGGGTACTGCAGCACAGCAAGCAGCTGAGGTCAGGGTACCCCTCACCCGTGACTCTCTGATGGAAAGCACTGCATTAGAAGCTTGATTGACCTTGCCAGCAAAATCTCCCAGATGTCTGAGCCAGATCTCTAGAAGGGCTGCCAATCAACATGTCATGTGTGGAAAGAAGATATATGGCTAGATTTAACTGACGAGATGTGCCATTGCTAAAGTGCCGATTTGCCTCTGTAGGGTACAGTGTACGTGTGCATGCTACGGATTGCTGGCTTTTGATGTATGCCACATAATTTGCTCTCTTCTTGACTGACAGGAAGCACAAACACTTATTAAAGCACTAGAAAAGCAGGTCAAAGGCCTCATGGTTTTCCTAAGGCAAAGGACAGTCTGATGGTTTTAAATAGGGTTAAAATTAGCACTTTTTTAACTGGAAAACTCCAAATGCTGGTTTTTAGCTTTTAATTTATTTTTGGTTTGGGTTTTTTTTTATTTTTTTGTTTGTTTGGTGATTTTATTTTGAAGAACTATGTTCTATTTCTCTTTAATTAACCTCTGCACTTCTCTCTATCACTTAAACAAGAGAGCGCATGAAAAGATGTTATTAAAAAGCAATGGGAACGGGGATGGGAATGCTGCTGGTGAGGAGACAATTACAGTTCAGTTTGCTTTAGTATGGCAGTCTGGCCCATCCTTCTGCCTCGGTCATTATTGCAAGATCTTGATGGAGGCTTTGCTGCGTTGAAACTTGCAGCAAAGCCAAGCCAAGAGAACATGTGCTTCTTTTGTACTGTTTCATAATTCATGGTTGCTAATGCCTTAAGCAGTGTTCTGTGAGAAGTACAGGATGCAATGGGGAGGCAGAAGTGGCCGGTGGTGTGTGATATGGTGTCTGCTCAGTGGCAATGTAGCTGTGAGATGAGTAATTGGATGTTGTAGCCATCAGTGATGTTACTGTAGTGCCAAGGGACTGGGGCAGTAGATTAAGATGACCTCGTGTTAAGTGTCTCACAAACTTGGGAAATGGAGTGCTGTTACTCACGAGGAGACACAAAACATGGGATGACTGCAAGGAAGGAAGATGAAAGAAACTGTAACTTGCTGGAGCATAGTTACATTGGAAAAAAATAGACCTGTGGGATCCTGATCTTATAGGGTATATTCATAAGCAAAGGGAGGGTTGCACAACTGACATGGGTTTGCTTAGAAGGAAAAATCCCCAGGCAGAAGGGGCAGCATGTAAGAAAGTATGAGTGTGATTGTTTGAGAGCCTAGCATAGGAAAAGAGAGGCTGGCTTCATGGTCAGCTGGAGACAGGAGCTGGTTTCTTGTTGCTAAATGAGTAATAAAAGGCAAAGCAGGGTTGTCAATGAAAGCCTTTGAAATAAAGATGAGCAGTTTATGTTTGATCTGATACAGAGAATTCAGCAGAGAGCAGCGTGGAGCGGAGTGCAGAGAGATGGTCAAAGGTATAGAAAGGCTTGTAAAAAGACCTCTGCAACCAGATTGGATACATGTACCTGTAGGACTGGCAGAGGGAGATAAAAGAGGTTTACAACAGTGGAGAGAAGGATCTGGGAAGAGCTGCCCCTGTGTGGAATCCAGGGAAGGCTGCATTTTTTAGGTGTTACATGAGAGAACCTGCAAGATTTAGACTGTCGAGTGAGTTAGAGAGGTCTAAGCTTTGTTGTAGACTGAAGTTGGGTGAGCTACAAAGGGGGCTTGTTAGTGCCGCTTTGGCCCTAGAGCTGGAACTGGCAGATGGATACCAATGAGATGCTGGAGATCCTTTTTGCCAGAGACATGGAGAACAAGACTACTGCGGCCAAGAGCATTCCAAGCATCTCTGCAGCATCCCTCCCCTCCAGAACCCTGACCTGCAGGAAAACACTGGTTTCCCCACCCCTTCTAACTTTGGCTTCCCTCCTTTCATGTAAGGTATTGAAGAAATGTCAGCAGGTTGTTTATTTAATCGGAGAACAAGGAATCAAACCAGTTGTATGCTCCCACGCCATCTGTAAATGCCCTGTTCTTTGTTTTTGATCATGGAAAAGGAAGATTTCCAAGCCTCCCATGAGTAATAGAGAAAACATGTACCTGGTCTCCAAAGAATAACTGATTACTTTTTTGTCTGCGCTGGTCACCCAGCAGTCCTGAAAGTAGGCAGGCGAACAAGTAGCTTCTGGGTGATATTAATTACAAGCAAGCAAATTAGATTCCAGTAACTGATTTTCCCATGACTACGAAAGCCTCTAGGAAAGCAGCAGGATAATATCACAAATGTCCTCATTCTCACACTTCACAGCATCAACTGATTCACCACTTGGGCTCAGCAAGAAGCCTGTGCTACGTGGCTGTCCTTTGGGAATGCTGTTTGTGCCGTCGGAGCGGCTGCTCCCAGGAAAGGGGAACCACGTCAGTCCAGGCCCTGCTCTGCTGCAGTGCTGTGATTTCTGTCTCCCTGGTTGATAGGGCAGAAAATTATCATTTCCCAACTTGCCAAACCATGAGCATCTGCAGTGATATAACAGGGCAGAAGAAGTTATCCAGTGTCTCCTGATAAGACTGCTGCATACTCAATGCAAAGGGTATTTTTTCAGTATAGGTGTGTAACTGGGAAATTAAATAGTCTGAATGTTGTCATACATGCTTATTATACTAAAGACACTGAGAGGGATAATCTTCATCTTGCGCATAGTGTATGCAGTTACAAGATAATAACATTTTGGATTCATACTTGCCATCTTGGTGAGTAAAGGTGAAAATATCTTCAGTATGTGCATTTTGTTTGGAATGGCTGTGGAAAGAAAATAAATACCACATGCTTGTTTACAGGTTCTTCCAAACACTGGGAATAATGGGCAGATCAGGGAAATGCAAACTTGCAAATCAGCTTTACAAGTATTTCTTGCTTTGCATTGAAGTTTTGTGCTAAAAAAGACTATAGGTACCTTTATAAACAGCTCCGTGCTCTGTCTCTCCATTTGCTTGTTCTTACTTACAGATGATTACAGTTATCTGTGTTTTGTTGTTGTGCAAAGCAAATATTTTGGCTAAAATGTGTTGAAATGCTGCTTTAACTGAGTCATTCATTTGCAACAAATGAAGCATAAAGAATGAATTTTGGAAGCTACACTTAACAGAATTAAAATCATCATGCTGTTCCTTCCTTAAATAAATTCTATTCAGCAACTCTCCTGGGTAATGAATGGCACGAAAACTCTACTTACCCCCACTTTGTTCTTGTGACACAAACATGGGGTTAAACCTGTGTCACTGAGGTTGGGCTTTTTATTGACTGAAAAGGAAAGAGAGGAAAACATATTAGCAGTTCAGTTTGTTCTAACTAGGTTCTCCACATTGCCTAACTGCTCTCTATAGCTGCAAGGAGCATCCATACAATCTGCCTCGTTAAGCTGTGCACAGCTTCCACCTTTCCAGGAAGAGATGTACTTTCATTACCTTCCTTTCATTAGAGTGATGTCAGCATGATTACTCATACACTTATAGTACGTATTTTACAACAGTCTGAGGGTTTTGAGCTTCTCTGATATTTCTTTGGGCCTTGATGATCAAGCAGTGTTTTGTTGGAGGAGGAAGTCTCATGCAATGAAATTAGACTATTAAAGAAGCTCTCCCTGCTGCTTTGGTATTGTAATTTGTGACATCTTTTGATTAGCAAGCAGAAATCTGCCATCTTGTCTTTTATAAATGCATGCTAAAGATGCTTATAAATATGCTGGGCATTGGTTTGAGAAGCCTCAGGGTATGGGCAAAGCACCTACTCATCCAGCATATAAAATTATTTACACTGTAGGTTCTTATGGTGCAAGACTGGCTCTCGGGTGCTGTCACAACACAGATGCTAATAACTAATACCTGGGCAGATGGTGAAACAGAGCATGTATTGACAACTGTAGAAGTCAGAGGCTGGAAAGTTCAGCCACCTGAAAACTCTGAGCCTTTTGTTGGGTTGTTTTTCTTTGGAAATCTCAGCCAGATCTGGAAAACCGTCCAGCTCCTACCTGGCACATGGCTCTGTTCCAGTCCCAGATGGAGAAAGATGCACAGATCACAGCCCTGGACCCAAACCCACACCAAAGCTGTTTGGATGCCAGCAGTGATCCTGAGCTGTAAGCTGAGGTGCTTCATTGAGCAGGGCTGAGGGTACTGCCCATCCACCAAACTTTACACTAGCTGAAGCACTGCCCCTGATGCTGATCACTCAGGGCCCTGTTTCAGCAGCAGAGAGCAACACAAGCACACCTTTCCTTTTGCTGCTCATAGATGGGGCCAAGGCAGCACTTGGGCATTTGAAGTTGCAGTCAAAGCTATCCTGACCACCAGGAATTCAAAATTCCCCTGTGCTGGTGATCAACTGAACCAAGCAAGCAGACAGCCCATCCAGCCCTTGTTAACTGAGCTCAGTGTTAAAAGCCCATCTCTTGGGGACCTGTTCCCATCTGCTGCAGAGCAACTGATGCTAAAGGAGATTCAGAATTGTGATTTGGGCAGTGCTGGATGCGACTCCTGGATCTTATAATATTTGCAGCTATCCTAACGTTACAGTGCTCCCCAACAGTGGCTGTTACCAGGAATAGATGATGCATTGCTTCAGCACATCTGACCATCTGCTCCACCAAAAGCTGGTCTGCCCCAATCAGAGTGAAACTCATTCGTGATATGCTGGAGGCAGGAGGCTGTGCAAGGGAAAGCTGGTGGGAAGCTGGGCTTCTGCACAATGCTCCTCAATGGGAGGATGGAGCTGGCAGCTTGGGCTGAGCCTGCTGCAGCAAAATGTTTTACAAGCACCCAAAGCTCTGCAGTTGCATACAGTGTAATACATGGACGTGAGAAATGGCTGTGGGGAAAGTATTGTCTTGCAATAGGCAAGTTTTAGTATGGTACATTTGGTAAAAATGAGTGCACTCTTACATTTAATGCCACAGGAAAGATCTAAAAGGATTAAAGTACATTTGACATAGAGCAGCATTTTCCATTTACCCTGCTATCAATCTGCTTAAAATGCCCGGTCTGATGGAAACCGTGAAGATTTTGTCCCTGATGTGCGGCTGTGCAAGGATGACCCAGGAGGTGAGAGTAGAACTGGTGCACATGCCCTAAAATCCTGACCCCTTGAAGTTAAGAGCAAAACTCCTCCAGCTGAAGTGGGCTCAGCCTTTATCTTTTGGTCCAAGAGCTTTCAGGGTGCCCATGATGAACCTTTATACTTCATTGCCCTTATGCGCAAAATGGGATTAAAGGTCAGGATAGAGTGTTCAACATCTTCCAGAACCAGGAGGAAGGAGCTGAGGTAACCTTGCTGCTACAGGATGTGGCCAGCACGGGAGAGGTGGCACTGTGCATGTGGTGTAGGACCAAGCCCTGAAGCTGCAGACTTCCTGGTCTTTTTGTGCTGAGCAGTGGTAAGAGATCCCCAAGCCCCTAGAAAGCATTTCCAGGTGCTATCAGTGATAATCCCAAAACCGTTTCATGTTGGTGGACGTGTGCTGCCTGTCAAGGCTGCCAGTGCAGAAGCTGCTCCCCCCAAGGGCTGCAGGCTTGTCCTAAACTGAGATTTTTGAGTGTCCTCGCAGCCCTCTGTGGTTCTGCTGCCTCCGCCTTTGTACCAAGGATTGCTTTGGTCTGTCCACAGTCAAGTCATCTGGCAACAAAAATGATCCCTAACAAGAAGAGACTCAGGAGCTACTTAGCAGGAAATTACTACATACGATGTTGTTAAGCAGTGTCGGGCTGACCTGCCTGCCTGGAATAATGCTTCTCCACTGGAAAACCCAGGAAAGGTTGAGAGGTGGTGGGTGGCTGCTGCTTTCTGCTCAGAGCAGTGGACTCTGGAATAGAGCAATTAATGATTCTCATTGGGGTCAGTGTGACATTATTAGAAGCAAGACACAGAGCTCCCGAGAGAAGCAGCAGCTATGGGATGAACAGAATGAGGCCAAAGCAGCAGGAGTGGGTCCTGCAGAGAGGAGAAGGGCGTACACAGAGGGAGATGGGTCTTTGCAATGAGATGGCTGTGGGCATCTTCCCAAAGTGACATTAAATGGTCAGTGGGAGCTGCCAACCCCATTACTCAGCACCTGGGCATGGGGAGCACCTGCCCTGCAGAAATCCCATCCCTGCATGTGTGGAAGCAGAGGGTGGGCTTTGATGGGCTTTTTAAGCTGCTCAACCTTGCTCTACTAAGAACACTTCTTGAGCTATAACAGGTAGCTCTAGTTTGGTGAGGCTCTGAGCCCCATAATCCAGGGTTTCCCTCTGATTTCTCTGGTGTTGGAGCAGTTATTTCAGCACATCTCATGAGAACACAGAGTAGCATGAACTCGCCTGTGGGAAGCAAGGGCTCCCTGTCACTTCTCTTTAAGCAATTTCTTCTGGACAAAGATTTCTTCATTCTTTCTTTACTGCTTTGCTCTGGTCCTGTTTGATAGTAAATACCTCCAGGAGCAGCTATGGTTCGTTGCTGAATTAATCTGTTTGTGCAGAAGGTGTCATATCAATGTCCATTACAATATCACCCCAGCAGCACCTAGAAGCAATTTTTTGTCTCTGCCAATTCTTCATTATTTGTATTTCTTATTATTTTTCTTTTTAAGAGTACATTTACAGTTTCCATTTTAAAACTACTTTGAAGAGCATTTGGAAAGCTGTTGAGTATATTAACGTGCTAATAGGAACTGGGGAACGCAGATGCTACAAAGCACATTTTCATTCTGAACTGGCAGGAGATGGAGATGTCAGGGTGTCCCCTGCCATCTGGCCTTTCAGAGCATGTGGCAGATTCACGGCTCTCGGGAGAGGACAACGCTGCAGAGTCCGTAGGATCCCATTATGCTTTTTATGGGGACAAGCCAGACATTTGTCTCTCAGACTCGCTATCGGCTAGGGACGCACCAACCACCCGGTCTTTAACACAGCGCCTTAAAAACTCGGAGGATGAGCATGGAACCGAAAGACGTTTCGATGCTTAGAAAGAAGCGTCTCGGAAGCCTGAGGCTGGGAAGGGACACAACCTGCCCTCGATGCTGCGCGCTCCCCCGCAGCCGCGGCGGGGCCGGTGCTCCCGGTGAGCAGAGAGCTGGCGCTGGCCATCCACGGTGTGAAGTGCGGTGGTCTCCGCGTTCTCTTGGTTCGGCCGAGCCGTTTGCTGTCGGTGTGTCGGTGGCAGGTCGCGGGGACTGGCGCCTTGGGGGGGCCGTGGGGTGCGTTGGCACCAGGTGGTGCAAGCGGGGGGAGCCCAGAGCACACCGATGGCCCTTCTCCCTCCGTTTCTGTTCACGGAGCTGGGAGATTATGGAGGCCGTCAGCCGCTTTCAGAAGCTTGCTGGGCGGGCGTGATTTGAAGAGCTGATGTAGTGCTGGCTTTGTGCTCTGGCTCGTGGATGCCTACATTCAAAGCAATGCGTTGTCATCCGTATATCTTGATAGCAGCTGTGACAAGTAGGCACGTTTTCAGCAGTGCTTTCTGCAACCGTAATGGTGTAGTTTGTCCCAAAATACCTTTCTTGCCCATGTAAGGGAACATTCTCCAAGTTCTCAGAGGAGTCCAAGAACCTCGGTTTCTAGTGCCCTGTGCTGGGAAGGTGAAAGAGAAACCACTCTGTTATCTTTCTTGTGTAAGCTTTTGGAATTAGTGAGAACTTGTAGCTGTGGATATCTTCCAAGTGCAACCGGTTTTATCTGGTGTCCTGGTCAGAAAAAGCAACTATGCAGCCAGTGAGCTATTATGCAAGAGTGTTTTTCCTGAAGCACTGCCCTCAATAGAACTGCAACTGAGGCTCTGACAAGGAGGATGAAAGCTAGACTGAAAGGAGAACTGGGTTTGGTAGTGAAACTGCAGCTGAACAGGTGATTGTACCAGGCTTAATTGTTAGGAACACACAATTGGTGTGGCTCCTCTGGTGCTCCTTAAGTGACCCAAATGGTTTGGGCGAAGGCTATAATCGAGGAGGAAAGAGAGGATCTGCTTTCCCCATGGGTGGCAAGAGGCTGAATGTTGTCCTGAGTTAGGGAGCTGATCTGATGTTGAGACTTGCCTGAAAGTTACCATCTGGCTGGCTTGCTGTGTTTGAGAAGGACAGGGAGAACTGACAGCCCTGGTGGCAGTTCAGTTTCGATTATAATTCCTTAGACCACGGCGGTTGGCAAAAGTCTCCTGTGTTGTGTTTTTTTTTTTCCTGTTCCCACGATTTTCCTTGGCTTGTGTGTAAATGCATATGACAAAATTCCAGCCCTGGTGAGAGAATGACTGTTTTGTATGGACACTGGCCATTGATGTGGCTTTTGTCCTTGACAGCTGATATTGGAGCCTGCTCAGTGCTTTTGCGCTGACTTTTTAGTCCTCTGTGGGTGTATTTTAAAGCTAGGTTCCCATGGGCATTCCTGTTTGTTGGTTTGTATGTGCTTTACTTAGTGTGAGAAAATACTGTGCCTTCTCACTCAAAAGAGACTTGTCCTGCGTGTGGCATGAGATGCTTACGGCATTGGTGGTGGACATTTGTGTGCATGGATTCAGAGGATGTTCTGTATAGAGATGAAGAGTTCTCTCATCTCGGGTGGATGAGAGGTTTTTAATCCCTCTTGCTTATTAATTTTTGGAACTTGTGAGGGCAAAGAAGAAAGGAAGTTAAATTTGTCAGCACACCAAAAAAACCCCATGACACACAACAGATTTCCTAGGACCTGAGTAGATCAGTTCTGTATAGCATGCCCCCAACTGGCTTTGTAGTCGTAGCCACATGAATGTGCCATTACTGTGTTATAGTTCCTTTTGTATGTGCAGCTACACCTGTTCTTCCTTCTGGAGGTTTGCACTGTGTTCCTCTAGCTTCACAGCAGCAGTAATACACACAAAACGTATTCCCATTACTGGCCTTCCTTTCCATGCTGACTTGAGAGAAACAGTGGCGCTAATATAGTTTGTTCTTTATGATTCCTTGCTGTCTATCCTGATTAGGCCGGTACTTCTTGAGTCAAACCATGGTGGAGCTTTCCAAATCCATTTTCCCTGCAGGTGGCAGGAGACCATTGCTTGCTCTGTCCTTGGATCAAGATCACTAAGACCTGTCAGATAATTCAGCATTATTTTTCTGTTCTAGCAAAAACGACACCTTCTATGGCTAATGTTCAGAATTAGTTTCCCAGATGGTTAGCTGGCAGTTCGTAGCACAGATGTTATTTTAATTTAGATCTGCATTCTAATAAGTGAATGGCAACATATCTTGGACATCAGTTACTCACAGCTTGGTTCTTTACCCCAATGTATTCAGTTGCAAAAGCATCCTTAAAGTTGCTGGCAGCGTGTATGCTAGAAGAAGGTTGATTGTAAGATAGTCACTTCATCTCTGGTGACCACCTGACTTGGTGTCTTGTTTATCGCTTCACATAGAGATAATAAAATGACAAGTTGCTATGCCAGTTGAGGGGTGTAACTGCTTCACTGTGTCCAGTGAGCTGTGAAACTTCGCAATCCACATCAAGAGACTGAGGCTTCAATTGACTTAAAAACCCTTGTAGTTGAAATGATGGGCCTGTCTCTTTCTGTGCTTTTAGGAGAGATGCCAGGTGACTTGTGTGCTTTACAGAAGGCAAAGAGTTATGGACTGAAGCAGAAATAGCTTGGGTAGATGGATGCACAGGGACAGTTTTGTGTTGACTTTTTTGGTGGCACAGAGACTGGTTCTGTAAGATGCTGGAGGTAGGTCTTACAGACTCCCAAAGGTTGATAAGTTCTTGTGAAATTCCTCAGCTGTGTGGAGAGAAGCCATAGACCTTCTGCAGCCAGGCCAAGTTGGAGCAGAGTTTTGACTAGGCATTTGTAGAACATCTTGGATATGTACTGTGGAAGAACTAAAATATCAAGGAAATTGCTAGGTCAGTGATTCTTGATACACAGAGATAGGAGTTTAGAAACCTGAAGCTTCACCTAGGAGGAGAATGAGAGCTTATGCGTCTCTGTTCGCTCAAGCAGAGGAATGGAGAGTATAGCTAAGTGGGTGGGATTTTCCTTGAGATGTGAATGAAGAAAAGACAGTGAGAGTCTGACTGCTCCTGCAACACAGTCAAAGAGTTCTGCACAGGCTTACCTATTGGTTCTCATATGTGTTAGAAAGCTCAGTGGAAGTGTGCAAAGGCAACTGGGTCTGTATGGTTATTGGGATGGAAGAAAGTAGGAGAGATGTGAAGAGGAAGGTAGATGAGGGGCGAGTAAGGAAGAAGTGGCAGCTGAGGCAGTGGTATGGCAAGCAGGAGCACATCACTTACATCCCCATAAGAGGTGACGGTCTTTACAGACAGCTGCTGGGATGAGCCTGAGTCTGTTCATGTCATTCTCACTCCTTTACGTAATTTGTGTCCTCAATGATACTGACTGTGTAGGCTCTGTGGCTTTTCTTCTGGCATATGGCCTGGGTTTTGTGGGCTGCATCAATCCTTCCTGTTAGGTTTTTATTATTTTTACCTCAGTCCTGACCATAAACTGTAATTGACTGGACAGTGCTCCTGAAACTGAAAACTGTCCTTGTGAGGATAGTGTGGTTTCCTGAATACCTAAAACCGCATCAGGAAAAAAAACCCATAAGCTCAATGAAACCTATGGAGCAAGGATGTGTTTTGTTCTATTTTGAACCTGCTGGTTTCAGGGGGTCATAAAGAAATGAGATCGTTGACAGGAGAAGGTTGAGGATATGGGGCAGCCTAACACCTCATCATCAGTGATACCTTTATAGCACTTTCCTATTGATTCAGCATCTAGCGACACTCTTGCATCTTATACCTGTCACATGTTTCTGCTTGCTAGATTTATCCACAGCAATGGGGCAATCTAACTTTTCTTTCTCCTTTTCTTCCTTTTTAAGGGAAGCTAGCAAACAACAGCCTACAGGGAGCAGCACTGCAGGGCAACACTTTTCCACAAAGAGGAAGAAATTGCTGCGCTCAGGTCCTCACCTTTCAGCAGTGATTCTGTGATGCAAGTTCCAGGAGTTTCTCTTTCTATGACAATCTTCCCTATGGCCATTTCTTGCTGATGTTTGCCCCAGTGTTGGGCACAAGGAGGAAGGATGCTGAAGGATGGGTCCTCCAGTTGTGGCTTTTAGAACATGGGTACTTGTGTAAAGGTATGTGGTTGCTCTTTGGTTGCAGAATGGAATATCTGTGGAGGCCAGCAAAGGGGATTTGCTGGTCTGGGAAGTCATAGCTATTGCTGGGGGGAAATACCTCATTTGAGCTTTCTGCATGCTGATATCCATTGCTGCTGCTGTTGAGATGACTGACAAATAACTCCCCTTTTGTGTTTGTTTAAAAAAAAAAAAGAGAGAGAAAAAGCAGCTTGAATGCACAATGTAGCTTCTTACTAACTGAATGGTGACATGGCGAGCTGTATCATATGCATTAGTGTATGCCAAGTTATCTAATTGTCACGCACATTCCTTGCTGCTATCTGTGTCTTATCAACCAGACAGCATGTTGTTGTTCTGGGTGCTGTCTGTTTACTACATGTGTGTTTAGCAGCCTTCTCACTGAGAACTTGATTCTAGATCGATGTCTGTAAAAATTGCTGCAACATTACTAGTGTACAAAACCAAGGTTTTAGCTTGTGTGTTGATCAGTGAGTTTCAGTGGTGAGGCTCCACTTTGCAGAAGTGAGTAGGAGAATACAGATGGACTGTTTTCCACTTGCATCCTTACTTTCCGTAGTAGAGTTACAGGGCAAAAAATGGCTTCTGCCCTAGAAGGAGTTTGTTTTGAACAAATGATGGTTTTGTCTGCAATCCTTTTATTCCGTTGCTTCTTATTCTGAGGTTGCTGGTTGAGGGTCAGGTTCTGTCCATTTTGGTGGTGGCTCTGTGCAGTGCTTTCATGGCAGACTAGAAGTTAACTGTGATTTGCAGAAACAAGTAGGTGTTAGATTTTTAATTAGTGACTTTTGGCCACTGCTGCCCAAGTTGGTAATCCTGCAAAAAGTAGCTCCTTCTTGCAGCACCCAGAGCCTGTTCTCACTGTTTTCTGAGGATAACATGTTGTCCTTCTGATAGCTCTTGATCTGAGTGGGGATCTGTGATGGATGAAGAACTGTTCCTTGTAGCATGCTGTGCTGTTTGCATACTTCATAGTCTTATGGAATAATGCTTTAGGGATGTCCTTGGAAAGGAAGATCAATAGCTATTTGTTTGAGGAATTATAAATTAAATTTAGTCCAGTGTGTGCGAGGAAGAGTCATTGGACTGGACTTGGCCTATTTTGTGTTTTAGATGCAGCTGTGATCCTCGGCTGTGTGTCTCACCGAAGGGACCTGATGTTTTACATTATTGGTAAGTGAAGGAAAGGCTGCCACTCTATTTGTTGACTTCTCCATAGGCATTAGAAAGGTTTCTTGAAAGCCTCTGCTTTCATGTCAGTTCAGAGTCTACATACCAAATACGAAGTTACTGTCACCCTGCACTCTGCCCTCCACCTGGCAGAATTTGTTTCTCCACCGTTCTTGTTCCCGAAGTCCTTCCACTGATGTCATTCCTAAGCCATCCGCTTACTTTTTCTTTAGAGAACTGGTGCAGGATTGTTGCCTCCATGATGTTTCTTAATCCAGCCTTAATGTGATGTGTAGGGGTTGTGTGGTTATATGACTGTTTCTTTGAAGGAACCTCTAGTTCTAAATTGCAACTAGTTTCCAAACTAGGTAACCAAAGGAGAGAATTACATGCTTCTGCTGAGAGGTCTGCTAGCCATACCTGAGACTTTGTATGACCTTTACTTATATCCTCTGTTTGCAGTAATGTGCAGAGTTTTAAGGGATTTGTTATTCTAACCTTACTTGTAACATAACACAAACCATAAATGTTCACATAATAGCTTCTGCCTTAAACACCTAATTTGCAATTGAGTAGAATGTCATTAATAAAAGGCATCTTGGGCTGATGCGGAAGGGATTTGGGTGCCTGACTCAGCCATGCTGCTGCAACCAGCTACTGTTCTTTCCTTGCTGCAGGTGGGATCACAGTATTTGTGGTAGCTTTCTTCTTCACCATTAAGTTCCTCTTTGAGCTTGCCGCACGTATAGTCAGCTTCCTTCAGCATGAGGACCGGGAACGCCGAGGGGAGCGAACTATTTATGACTACGTGCGAGGCAACTACCTGGATCCCCGGTCCTGCAAAATCTCCTGGGATTGGAAGGACCCCTACGAGGTGGGCCATAGCATGGCCTTCCGAGTGCATGTAAGGGAATATTTCTGTTTCCATGCAGCTTTGGGTACAGTAACAAAGGTCTGAGTTAGGAATGGGCTTTTCAAATGTTTTTGTTTGGCCCAAGCTCAATGTAATTTAGGAGTAGGAAAGCTATCTGTTTGTCTTCTGCCCCCTATAACTGGAACTCTGTAAGTGTGTATCTGAGTTCTGCACTCCTTAAAATCTTATCTCCCTCTCTTTAGAATCTTCTGAAGAGTCACAGGAGACCAGGCCTGTCCTATCTACTGCTTCCTTTACTGGGAAGTGAGTGGGCTGAGCCGTGTCTTCAACAGACTTGGTACAATCTTTCAGTTGTGCAGCTGAAGTTGGAAGCTTGGGAATGGGCATTTTACCAACCCAAGAGCTGTGAAGCTTCGTGGCTGCTCCATGCTCCTCCCAAATTGAGTGTTATTGTGTCTGCCTGGAAAAGCCTGCCAAGAATTTTCATTTCCCTCCAATCCCAAAAGGCTAAGTCTAGGGGAATGGGACAACTATGCATAAGATGGGTGAGGGGCCTGAACACTGAGAGTTTGGAACTATGTGGAGAATGTTTGAATATATTTTGCTGGGCTCATGTGTCCACCTTTCTACCCCACCTAGAAGGGTTTCAAAAATAGAAGAAAGGGTCAAATAGGTTGCCAAAGCCATCCCTCTCAGGAGAGTGAGGAGTTCTAACTCCAGGGCAGGCACTGCAAAAGAGCTGAGGGGAAAGGGACATGTTCTGTTTCTGCTGTTTAAATTTATTCTCTTCACTTTACTGAGTCTTACTCATGTCAGCTCCAGCAACATGCCCTTGCGCTTCATGCTTGTCTCCCATTTGCTTAGCCCTTTATTCATCAACAATAGCTGTTGCATAGACTGGTTTCTTCTGCTGACAGTCAAGATATGAGCTATTTCAGGCCCCACACTCTCCCTTGTTTAGAAACAGGCAATAATAGTACCCTTTTGCTGACTGCAGGATGATTGCTAATGGGAGGGAGGATCTGGCCCACAAACTGATGGCTCTTGAAGAGCCATGCAGATAGGTTTCAAGATGTAATTCTTTCCTTCTAAGGACATACTGGTCTAGGTATGTTACCTTCTGAAGTTGTCTAACAGATCACTTTGGTGATTGAACTGCCTCTGATTTTACCTAACACTTTGTTTTCATGCTGATGTTTCTTATCAGTACAGACTGGGTCAGCTCCTTAGGTCAGCATCTTCTCCAGATGTTTTCCTTTAAGAAATTGGTGAGAGCTTTTCCAGAGCTGAAATGGACAAGATTTGCTTGTTTCTCTGAAAGGATGTGGCTTTGCTTTTTTCCTTTCGGTAGTAGAGTCTTGGTTTCTGCTCTGATGTTGCACTAATAGTGCAGAGAAGAAATGCCTAGAGGTATGTTCTTTTCAGAGCACTCATTTGAACCCCAGCAGAAAAGAGAATGAGACTGTGCAGTGCCTGCTTGTGCTCTGTTTGCTTCAGAGAACACAGCCTGTATGACACAGCTGGCTGGTTTGGGTTGTTTTCTTTTTTCCTTCTTTTTCTGGGCTGGGGTTCTTGCCCTTGTTTCCCAAAGGCAGATTGCTTTCTCTTGCTCTGTGCACTGCATACTTTTGCTGACCTGGACTTCTCCATTTCCCACGCAGTTATTCTATAAAAATGGGCAACCCTTCCCTGCTCACCGGCCTGTGGGGCTGCGAGTTCACATCTGCCATGTGGAGCTAGCAATTGATATTCCTGTAACCCAGGAAGTTCTTCAGGAGCCTAATTCCAATGTGGTGAAAGTGGCCTTCACTGTGCGCAGGGCTGGGAGATACGAGATCACTGTAAAACTCGGTGGCTTGAATGTGGCCTACAGTCCCTACTACAAGGTGTTCCAGCCAGGTAAGGTTGAAGTGGCCCTCTAATGATTGAAAGTAGATTTGGAGGTGTTGGAGGCAGTTAGGTAAATGTGTTTCTGGCTAAAATAGGTATGTGACAGGGAAAGGGTTACCCATCATCATTTTCCTCTTGCCACGTGTAGATCCCAGCAATAGACCCATGACTAAATCATACTTGCAACTTCCAGCACATGGCAAAATAGTAAATGCCTTACTGAATAAGTCATTAGTGCTGCTTAAACTCCCTAACCACTTGTCATGTTCTCTGTTTTGTAGTAACTCTTTCATGGTCCATCTACTATTCAGAGAATGCCTTTTGTGAAAGTATTGAGTTACTTCTATGTGAATTGGAAATGCTATCATGATATGACTCTTCCTGTTTTGAATACCATACTCTATTCCTTTAAGCTCCTGGAGCAGTTGGTACCTTTGGTTATACACTTCTTTGAAAACATTTTCTTACACAGTTGGCATATTTTATATTTCATGTACATGTTCACTGAAAGCACCTTTATTCCATTGCATTGTGAATAGATGCAAAGCTTGCTAAGGTGCCCCTTCAGAAAGAGGAAGCTTGGGTTTCACTCGGGTACTCCGCTGGCTAGTTTGTCTGGTAGGCTGAATATGCAGGTTTCCTGGGATGTCAGCTGGCTTGTGTCTTTTGTATGTGCAGTGGGAAGCAAATTCTTGAGCTGAAGATTAGAATGGTGGAAAAAACCCTTGTTGGAGGGCTAGTAACTGGGTTTGCTTCATCAGTATTACGTTTTTGACTCAAGACAAACCTGTGTATTTCAGTGGTCAGATACTCTGTATTTCAGATTAGTGGCATAGAATGTGTCTAGATTTGAGCAGTTTTCAAGGGTATTGTACCCCTAGTTGCTTTTCCTTTGCTCTTTGTAGTTTCACCTTGGAATTTGTCTCTAAACTGTTGTTGTGTGCTTCAGGGATGGTGGTTCCCTCCAAAACCAAAATTGTCTGCCATTTCTCCACTCTGGTCCTGACCTGTGGGCAGCAGCACACTCTGCATATAGCTCCCAGAGATGAGTATGACAATCCCACCAGCAATTCTGTGTCCTTGGTAGATGAGCACAATTACAGCCTTTCCATCCATGAGGTGGGTGCAACCTCATCGCTTGCAACTTGGCTTCAGGTGAGCTAGAGAGACCCCTTTGTTAATTTGTTTCCTGTTTAGCTGGGTCCTCAAGAAGACGAGAGCCCTGATGTTGTGTTTGAGAAGTCTGTGGTGTCCAATCGGCAGACTTGTGAAGTGTTCTTTCGACTCACCTTGCACTGTAGGGGATGTTTCCATGCCTGCATCTCCTACCAGAACCAGCCCATAAGTAATGGCGATTTTGACATCATTGTTCTAAGTGGTGAGTCAAGAGCTACTCAGTATTCGTTCTCTTCATCTCCTCTTACAAGATGCTTTTGCTGCACTCGTGTAGCAGAGTTAAATGTGGCTTCTCTGCAGGCTACCCTTGCTTAATTGATGAGGAATGCCTATTTGTATAAAAATGTTAAGGTAAATAATTTCTGCTGACAAGGTAGCTCTCTAAAGACTGATACTCTCTGTCCCATCAGCAGATAAAAGCATGTGTGTGTTTTCCCTTATCTGAGGAGCTTTACCTCACAAATTAGGCAATATTTATTGTTTGATATCTGAGCCATACCAAAAGTGAGTCAGTCATGTATTGTATGTTAAGCCATGTGGATGAAGAACACGTAACTTAAATTCTTTCTTTTTCTGCAATTTTATAATTCCTGGTTTCTTCAGGAGTGACCCAGCATGCAATGTGGCCTTCAGGGTGCTGCTCTGAGAGAGGGGTTCTGTATGCCTTTTTCCTGTTTTCTTCAATCAGTCACTGTCTGAAGCCAGGATAGATAAAACCGCTGTCTTAAATGTATTCATCCCACTCCTGGGTTGTTTTAAATAAGAGTTTCATTTGACCATGTTTTCCTATGGGTTCATTGCCTTTTCTTTGAAGTTAAGTTAATGATGGTCTGTGGGTTCTTTACATTTTGATTTTGGTCTCTGTTAAGATTTACAAAACTCTTTTGCATCTATTTCCCTCAGAGAATGAAAAGAACATTGTAGAACGCAATGTGTCCACCTCAGGTGTCAGTATTTACTTTGAAGCCTACCTTTATGATGCTCCTAGTTATACCAACACTCAGTGGCAACTTCCACCAATGCATGTGAGTTCCTCCCAGCGCCGTCCTTCTACTGCAACTGAGGATGAAGATGAGGATTTTCCCGCTGACAGCCAAACACCTGAGAAAGTGAAGAAACCTAAAAAAGTGTACTGCTATGTGTCACCTAAGGTAGAGATCACAAAGTTGCCACTCTTGAGTGCATGTTTAAAGTATACTGCAACTGAAGAGCTTCTTTGTGCCCTATATCTTAGCTCCAGATTTAGGTGCCTCAGATTTGGTTAAAAAAGGTTTGCCTAAGGCTAGACAGCAAACACTGAGCTCGTGACTGAGAATGATGTTAAAATGCTCCTTGATGTTTTAGGGTTCCATGTGTCTTTCTAGGTCTGATCCAAAGCCTACTGGGAATTGTGTCACTGATTGTTCAGTAGATATTTCCTTTGCTCTGGTCAGGTCAGACCTGTCATTCCCTTTCTCAGTTTTTGATATCTGCAGACTGGAACTTGGAGAGTCTCAGATTTTATGCCTTTGTCCTGTTTCTTGACTGTTTTAGGGAAACAAAAGGAAAAAACATGGTCAGAGGACACAGGGTAAATGTATAAGCAGAGAAGCAACATTCAAGCAAGTCAAGAGAAACTGAGGATTCTCTTATAGTAAGAATATACTGACAGAAACTATTGCCCCGTATTATCGTGAATATTCAGGGAAAACAGAAAGTAAATTCCACTAATCTATGAGTAAATTTAAATTCACTTTTTTAATATGTTGATCTGCAAACATTCTGAAAATGTAGCAATATCAAACAAAAAAACTAACCCAGGAACTGCTCCCTAGAAAGGAAAAGAGGGCTGTGAAACAGTTGCAGGATGGAGAGTGTTGCTAAAGATTTCTAAATCTGTGCTGCATGCAGCTGTAAGAACTTAACTTTGGGAATGAGTGCTGGGTCCTCATGAGCTCAGCATCCTTTGAATATATGGGTGTTGCTCTGGACTTGTACACTCTTTTCTATTGTACTGCATAGTAAAGGAGATCATCAGAAGTGGGTACTGTTGCAGGTTCCCTTTAGGTGCTAAAGTTGTTAATGTGATTCTGGTGCTTGTGAAGTTGAATCCCTGGATATCTCTAATACATACCTAGAGCATCTCTCTGCACAGTAGGTAACTGTTACTATGTTGTTATTTTTTCAAGGGGTTGATGTTCATATTTGCTTTGTTTTTGGAGAAATGCTGGTTTCTTTTTTTTTCCCAGTCATTGCAGCTAGAACAGGTTTGTGCAGGAAATGGTTTTGTGTTCTGTCTAAAGATATCAATGCATTACAATCTTGTCCTGAATTCAGCCTCTCAAGTGTGCTTAAACATTACCTTCCGGTTAGACTGGTGATGTCCTACTTAACACCGTTGTAAAACATGTGTCATGCAGGGATCCCACATGTGTAATAAACATCAAGTCTTACAGATAAGTTCCTTACAGTTCTGTACAGCTGTAAATGTGTTTATGTATTGAGCCAGAAGAAGGTGTCACCAAACATTGCAGAAACCTGTCCCTGGGGCTCAGGGAGTTCTGGCTTTATGGATTTGTCTTGCACCTCATGTATTCCAGGGGCAACCCTTAACAGATGTGTCACTTTTAACATTTTCTTTTCTTTGTGGTTACTCAGCAATTATCAGTGAAAGAATTTTACCTGAAGATCATTCCATGGCGCCTTTTCACCTTTAGAGTATGTCCTGGCACAAAGGTGAGCCTCTTCCCATATAGCTATCATTGCACCTCCATGTTGTTAGCTTGTGGTCTTTGTGAGTGGTAGACTGATTTTTCCTTTTGGAGAGAAGGGTTTCCACCCACAGAGCAATATTTTGTTGTGTAAAATTCAACTCTGGAATTCCCTCTCAGTGCATAAATTCTGATATTTCAGAATAGAAGCCAGTTTTATCACTCCCTCCTGCCTTTGGTAGGCAAAAATCTTGATTCCTTTTGCATTTATCTTATTTTCCTCATAACCTTGCTAAAATGCTGTGATTGTGTCCACTGAAGCCCCTGGGTTTGGGTGTGAAGTTTGAAGCAGCCTCCTAAGTGGAATCTGAATGCTTGAAATAATGTTTCTGTTAACTGCATCTGCATGGGTGAGCAGAGAAAGTCTTGGAATGCAGGTGGTGTTGCCCTGTCTATTGAACATACTATGCCTTCTGCATGATGGGTTTACCCTTTCTTGCATCTTTTTGCTGCTAGTTTTCATACCTTGGCCCTGACCCTGTGCACAAATTACTGACACTGGTGGTGGATGATGGGATCCAACCCCCTGTGGAGCTCAGCTGCAAGGAGAGGAACATCTTGGCAGCCACTTTCATTCGCTCTCTGCATAAAAACATAGGTAAAGGGGTGATGAGGTGGGTATGGTAGCCAGGAAGTTGGCACTTGAGCCTGCTAGTTTTCCTGGAGAGAAATGCCAGCACTGGATGACCTCTGATTAGAATTCTGATTCCTGGAGTCTCATGTTCTGTTCCTGTTGGTGCTTCCAGTGAATTTATTTCGTTGTGCCAGCTGTTCCTTTTCAGTTTGGCTTTTCTGTCAGGCTCTTTGAAAGCACATCTCTGCATATCTGAATGTCTACCAAGACTAACTGCAGACTGCCTTTAGAGTTCTGTCTCCAAATCTTGCTGTAATAAACTCAGCCTTGGGCTGTAAGCCCAACCTATGCAGTTAGTCTTAGGAATGCCCTTTTAGATGGTGTTGACAGCTTAGGCCTGACCCAAATTGTCAATATTCTCAGGAGGCTCGGAGACCTTCCAGGACAAAGTGAATTTCTTTCAGCGGGAGCTACGTCAGGTGCATATGAAAAGACCTCACTCAAAGGTCACACTGAAGGTCAGCCGTCACTGTTTACTGGAGTCGGTGAGTGTATCAGTGGCTTTGCTTAAGCCCAGTGCTTCCTCCATCCTTTTTCTTTTGCTCAGTGCCTAAAGAAATTCAAGCTGGCATGTGCTAGGACAGCTGCATAGAAATGATTAGTCTCTCAGTTTCAAGGTGGATGCCAATAGACAGCATGAGATGGGGAAAAAGCAAAAAGAAAAATCTGCAGGTAGCTTGTCTGTGTTCAGGTTTGTTCTTGCGCGGGATGCTGTGTTCCTGCTCTGCAGCCAGTAAGTTAAGATCAGTTTCTTAAGTAACTGGAAACTTCAGCTCTGATAATTTTTTAAGGACCTCATCAGAGAGTAAATCGAGACCTGAGAGGTGTCTAGGATAAATGCACGCACAGCCTGTAAAAGCAGGAAATCTGCTGGTGCTGTTCTGTCTTCACTTTACATTGGAACCTGACACCCAGTGCGACAGTGTCTACCTGGACCAGATTTGGAAGCAGAACCAAAAGCTTCTGAGTCTTTAACTGCTGTTTTCTGGTATGGAGCCATTCAGTGAGATAAGCTGTCAAACCAGGTGTTACTGAGCTGCATGCATGAAACTCTTGCATTGACAGGCTTCTAGCAGTGGTTCAGGGTGGTGAAAAAATACTCTGTGAAGTCTTTGAGCTAAGTCTTCACCAATGCTGACCTGAGCTGGTGTGTCTTCAAAATCAAACTTAAGAAAGAGACATTCAGATAATACATTTCTTAACTGAGATTCTAAATACTGTCTGCACAGGGCAGACAGTTATCCTGACTTATTGTTTCCACATGTGTCTAACAGCAGGAATGTTATAAAGATGGAAAAGAACATTTCTGGGGAAAGCAGGAGTGATTTCCTTTGATTTACACTCAGGAAATCTGTGTTTTTGGAGTATTTTCTGCATACACAAGCTTGCAGTGTTTATGAGATTATGTTTCAGTTAATAGCTTGCTACAGAATTACTTCACTCATAAACAAGCATTTATATGACTGTTTTTCCCACTATTCTGGAAATTTCTGCACTGTCATGAGCACTGATGTTACAGCCATAAGACAAAGTAAATTAAAGTATCGTAATAATAATAAATGTAAGATTTAGTGTCTGAGGTTGACCGGCACAAATGTATGTGACTGGTGTGTTTAGCCCAGAGGTGTAGCTTCTATGATGCTCTAACCCATTTGAAAATAAGCTAAGCCAAAGCTACCTGTGTGACTGAGGACTGCTGTGTAGCTTTTGTGCTTTTTTTAACTGGAATCCAGAATCAGGACACAGGAAGTTGGAGACACTTGAAATATTTTGTTACTTTTTTTGCGTTGTGACTTTAAGTATGAATGCAGTGAACCCTTCAAGCTATTTTCCAATGCTTTTTGAAACATTTCTTTTTTAACTCTAACTCGTGGGCTGTGAGTGCTTTACAGAAATTGCTCCTTCCCACAGGCATTTTAATACTTTAAATAATACTGTACTGCAGCACTGAGAGGGATACATCTGTGCTGTGCTCAGACCTCACACTGGTTTTAAGATGAGCTGTATTTATGTGGATAATGTGTCTGAGAAAATGAGGAATCGGCTTCTGTAGCTTTGGACAAATAAGAATTAGACCTTGGGAGTTCCTAATTCTCATTTTTATACTTTAGAGTACTAGACTGTTTCTTGGATTTGTGTTGCTTAAATTGCCCATCCACATGTGCGGGATTGCATATTGGTTGTGGGGTTCTAAGCAGTAATGGCTGATGCTGTTTTATCTTTTCCAGTCTTTTAAAGCAACACGAAATTTTTCTGTTTCTGACTGGAGCAAAAACTTTGAGGTGATTTTTCAGGATGAAGAAGGTGAGTTATCCTGTGAATATATTTGAGGAGGAAGTGATGGTGAAGGAGTTTTAGCCTGAAATTCTGTTTTGTTATAGTATGTCTATCCTTTGAAGCTTTCCAGCCCTTTCGCTTTCTCAGGGATGTTAGTGAATTGCCCTGTTGGTGCTATTCTCTCCCTACTTTTCATAAGGACATAAGGCCCAAATAAAAAAAATATTAGGACTAGATTTGGGAGCAAAGCCTAGAGGTCTGGGGTTACCATGTACTGCTTTTTTGCTGTGGAGCTGTTCATTGTGATAAGCGCTCATGTTAGGTAATACTCAACAGCATGCATAAAACTCTTGAATTGATTACCCATGGATGACCAAGCTTGTTTTATCTCATAGCTCTGGACTGGGGAGGTCCCCGCAGAGAGTGGTTTGAACTCATCTGCAAGGCATTATTTGATACCACCAATCAACTCTTTACCCGTTTCAGTGATAACAACCAGGCCTTGGTGAGTCTGCAGTTCCTATGTGGAATGCACAGAAATGTATGCATTGACATGCTGATGGTTACATAATGGTGCAGCTATTAAGTGGTGTGCAACCTTACCCATTCATTAGCTTGCCTGCACAGTCACTTCCAGTGCCTTTCTCAAAGCTTTGCTTCATGATGTCAACCCACTTGTCATGGTTTAAGTACAGTCAGCCACTTGCTTACTTCCCCCCCCCCCCCCCCCCCCCCCCCACCTCGCCCCCCCCCCCCCCGCCGG
>JBAFWW010044060.1:4317-15221 GCA_036873685.1 Agapornis canus
TCCAACCTGGCCTTGAACACTGTCAGGAATGGAGCATTTACCACTTCTTTGGGCAACTTGTTGCAGAGCCTCACCACCCTCACTCAGAACTTGCAGAACCGTAAATTACATTCTGGCACTGAAAAGGTTAAAAATACAAACCACAAAAACACCCAAATAAAATCTCTACCCAGCTCCGCAAACAGCTTAAGAACAATAACCTTTCCTGCAGATAGAGATACGTGACCATTGAGCCTCCTTTTTAACAGCTACTTCAGCAATCCACAAGTTTGTTATGTAAGTTTCTCAGAGAAACTTGTTCCATGGTCCAAAGGAAATGTGCACTTGAAAGAATTTTACAGATCTAGCACAGAAATGTGACTGAAAATTGATGTTTGGAAAGAAATTCCCTGTTCCCCAAATGCACAAACTATTTTCCCGTTATTTTAACTTATTTTTTTATGCACTTAAGATGAAAAGTGAGTGCCTCTAATACCTGCTTTTCAAACAATCCCTGTATGACAGCTCTAGTGACATGCCAAGTTATCTCCTTATGAAAAAGGCAGAAAGAACAGATGGAGATTCTTTAAGGTTTCTCTGTGGTGGTCACTTTCTTTCCCTGAACAGAAAGACCATATATATATAAGATAAGAAGATAAGAATGACCACTGCCACCGCCAGCGACCCACCACCAGCCTGAAGAGATCTATTTCCTCTTCACCTCTGTGACCAGCTGAAGAAGCACAGCAAGAAGTCTAAACCAGGGCATGAATAAAGTGCTTGTTTGCTGATTTGCTCTCCCAGCATCAAAAAAACAGATGGACTTAACCAAGTTTCACAACTCAGTTGCCAAGCAACCTCCCCAAACTCCTTTAAAACGGGAAGAAGAGAAAACAACAATCAAACCCACAGATCCACCATTCAACACAGAACAGCTCTACCTAGCCAAATAAAAATGGTGAACTGCACTCTGGATGTGACAGACTAAAACTATCAGGAAATACCATCGATTTCAGTCTGTTTGATTGAGTTGCCTGTTGGATTGGTTTTGTTTTTTTGGTTTGGTTTTAAATCACACCACACTGAACGTATTCATCTCAAGCAGGAAGTTCAGAGGCCAGCAATTTTTCTCAGCTTTATGATTTAATTCTAATTTTTAAACACATTGTGAAGTAAATTTTGTTACTAAATATTTTGGGTTGTTTTTTTTTTTTCTTTTTCTAAGACTAAGAAAAGGAAAGAAAAAACAAAACACACATCAGAAACTTGCAAAAAGAGCTTCTGTCTGTAATAAAAAAAACCAAAACCAAACTAATACCTTAACTTAGTGCTGCAAACCAGTATGCTAGGTGTCCCTGCCCATGTCAGGGGGGTTGGAACTAGATGATCTTAAGATCCTCTCCAACCTTAACTATTCTATGGTTCTGTGCTCAGAATAGAAAACTACTATCTGGGGAGAAAGACACTTAAAAACTTTATGTATAGCATTAACTGCATAACTGAGAATGCATCAATATGAAAAGAAAGCTACAACAAACTGACAAAATAAAGGCATGCTACTGATGGAGGGTTCATGCTAGCATATACAGCTGTGGCTTTATACATGAAAGAGAAAATAGATGTCTTCAGGCAAATGCCTACACCATGTACCTGAGTTTCTTAGAAGGAGCCTAAGAGCTATGCACCATGTAGCTCTCTAGTAGATGGTATTTTCTTTGTAATGTTATCAATGGATTTAATTTCATTACATGAATTATCATGCTGATTTAAAGACTTAAAAATGCTTATGCTGAGTGAAGTCCACCAAATCCACTATGATGGGGCAGAGAGCAGATGCACTTTCATTTGCTTCTTTGCAACTTTGCATCTGCCACCTTGCATTGGAAGGGCTGTAATTACCTGTCCTCTTACCATGTGATTCATAGCATTGAATTCTTTTTCCATGTCATCCCTCAGTTGTCTCTTTTCCAGGCTAAAAAAAATATCTCAGCCTATTTAGTTGCTCCCCATCTAAAAACTATCTTTGTCAGTCTTTTTACTGTTCCTTATTTTTACTGTGTCTTCTCCAGGATTTACATGCTATTAAAATATAGAACACAGATTAATGTACAAATATAAGTGTGTTTTCTGGTTTGCTTTGCATCTTTTTTATTATATTCACCACCTCCCCTCTTGCACTCCACTAAGAATCAGGGTAATGTTACAAACAAAAAGTCTGCTCAATGGACCACTCTTTCCCCAAGTAAAGTCCAGACTGCTTTATTCATGAGCATCATCTCACCAGTCTCAGTTATTTACACAAAGTTTTACCTGCTATGTCATCACTCTGTGGGGAGTGAAGACCCTTCTGAAATTCTCAAAGATTAGCTGTATCTCAATTAGCCCAACCTAGTTAACTTCCCCAAGCCTTCTCCAAATTACTTATGATTTTGCTGCTGATGCTCACAAAGAGCTAAGGTTTTTATCAGAGATCCACACTGGATCACATTAGGAAAAATGGAGTTAAAAAAAGATGGACAGTAATCAAGATCATGAAAAGGACATATTGGACAATATGCAAAAACTGATACCAACTGCTCAGTGGAGATGTAGTCCCTAAGCCCACCCTCTCTGCATGTGGAAGGGGGAATATAACATACTTCTGACACAGGTGATGATGCCTGTATAATCCCACCTTTCCCATTTACCTGCACATGAAAAAGAAACATATAGGTGGGTAAATTTCTAAGTGGAAAAACATAGAAACATAGAATAGTTAGGGTTGGAAAGGACCTACACGGTGCAGTACTGAAGCCTAATGGGAAAAATCTTGCTTGGGTTAAGGAGTTTTGCACACACATGTAATTTGGAAGGTGAAATAGGAGGATCAGGCTGTTAACTCTCCCTGTGGCTTGTCTTACAGCCCCTTGACTGCACAGGTAAGTTACATTGATACACATGACAAGGTCTCTATGCAAATAGAAGAAATCCCCCCATTATTTCTTCAACCTGGCAAAGTGAAAAATTTAGGAGGCATTGAAGGTGAAAATACATACTTGATCATTTTACATGGAAACATTCTTAACATGCGAGAGTACTAGCACAGCTTTATGAGTAAACGGATCAAGCTGGGGCCTTCACTTCACATTGGGAAAAGAAAAATCTTTCTAAACAGATTTTTACATCTCAGATCTTGGTTTCCCATATTCCAGCTGTCACTTGGCTCCTGAGGTTCTATTTTCTTTTGTTTGTTTGCTTGCTTTGGAAACACTAGCACTGCCACATAGCATTAACTTGACACAATTTCACCAGGGTTATTTCTTATGAAATTATCCAAGTGGAAAAACGGCTGCAGTGGTTTCAAATAAGCATGGAAACAGAACAGAAGAGATGTCAAGAGACTATCTAATCCATACAAACACTGAGGCAGGATCTAAACGGTCTCCATATAGAACAAACCCCTGACGGTCCTAATACTGAAAACAGCCAAGAAAGCAGATTCAAAACTATTTGTATGCAACCTCTCCTAGTATTTCAACCTGAAAATCCAAGCTTTTGAGGTAAGGTGTTCCTCTGCACTCCCACTCAGTGGGGAACCTCACTGTAAACAACTGTTCCCTGGATGCCATTCAGTCAGTCCAGATTTCTTCCTAGTGAGGTACTTACTAAACACAGGGATCCCACTGGGGCCCCTTTGATGGCAAAAATGAAGTCAATTCTTCTCTCCTTGTGTTAGCAGGTGTTCTGCAGGGAAAAGATACCCTGGAAAGAGAACTGTTGTCTTTCTGGTTGAAATCCTCTGTACTGACCATGGATTTATTGACCTAGAGCATTTCTTTAAGATGGTCTTACCAACATCTCTTTAAATTGTTTACAAACTGTTTTGCAATAGTGCAAGCTTGCAAACATTTGAAAGCATCACCAGAAGTCTCCACCTTGAATCCTCTTTTTTAGCCTTTTTTCCTGTGAAACTGTCTGCCTCTTGAAATGCTTTACGTAAGTATCTGTCCAAAACAACCTTCTTCATGAAAACCAATGCACAAAGTTGCCACAGTTAGCTCTGTGCTTTTTGTATCTTGCCCTTAGTCTCTTTTAAGTAATAAACATGATAGAAGAAAAGGAAAATAATATATATGCAGAACCTCTTCTTACTGCCTTATATATTCTCTGCTAATTGAAAACCATTTGGTGCCTTAACCTTTCTGATTTTGTTCTTCTGTGCTTCTGTTCATTTACAGGAACAAGAAGACCTCTGAACAATAATATAAAATCTGTTTTACAGTTATGAGGGATCTATCAATTTTTTTCCTAGAAGCTAAATTAATTTAATATCTTCAGCTTTGAAAACAACTCTCAAAGTGCTTTGCTCCTGTGTATTTACACAGGAAACCTAAGTAGTTTGATAGTTCAAGCAAAAGGTCTTGAGAGAGGGAGAACTGTGCATACTAAATAGGTCACATCTGTGGGTTTAAATTAGTCCAGATAGGAAATTCAGTACTGAAAATAAGATCAGATCTTCTCTGCACTTCAGTCTCTATATGAACCATATTCTTTCAATACCATTTAGACAGTAAAGATCAGAGGACATGAGCCATATTTTAGTAGAATTAGAAGCTGTAAGAGGTTGATTCAGTCTTGAAAAACATTGGCATTCATCAAAGACAATGTTGAACTATTAGAGTTTAACCTGCTGTGCCTTTTGACTTATGCAATATCTTGATCTTTTTCATTATTTCAGTGTAATATCTGTATAATCAGATCCCCTCACATTTTAGAGATATAAAAAGCTTTCCCCACAAAGGAATTATTTCTTCTGCATAAAGCCTAAATTAAATTTGAAATTGTAATTTAATATCTGAATGTTATATTCAAAGCCTTATTTTATGTAAGCTAAAACTGAAGGCAACCAACCAATCAAAAAATGAACCTCAGTAGTTCTTCCCTTTCATCATATGTGACACGTCACTCTTTGTACCTTATTACACCTTACTGATGCAGCTTCCATGATCTAAGACTGCAAGCTAGGCAATGTTTGCATGGAGAGGTAGCAAGTTTTATGAGACCATTTGATGGAGATATATCAATAATATATATTGATATACTTGTTTGGAAACTCCAGCATATAATATTTGATATAGATAAAGGAATCCTGCATTAACAATGGTGAGTTGCTGGATATCAAAACCTGTTCTTTCCCTGAGCAGGCTGTTCAGGAGTCAGGCTAATATACCAGCAGGACTGTACAGACTGCTTGTCAACCTGGGCAAGAGTTAATAACTTAGTGCAAGTCATGGGAAGTCCAGACACTTGGATACATAATGAGGAACAGTGTCCAGCAATTGCCCATTCTGAGACTTCTAATCCATGAGATTCTACTAGCTCTTAGCCAGCATGTCCTAACCTACTGCAGGTAAAACCACCAGCATGAGAGGACCTTTGACAGCAGAATAACACAGCAAAGCACCATGCCAGCTCAGGTGTGACACTAAATCCTGATTAGCAAAACCCAATGATGCCAGTGAAAAGAAGCAGTGTTCTGCTCTCCAGTCTTTCCCACTTTCCAGTGGTACTGGTACTGTCGATGCCTCATCCTTGCTCTTCAACTATAGAAGCCTCAAGAAAAAGGGAAAAAGCAGAGAAGGTCAGGGAAGGGAAGAGGCAAAAAAAGGAAAGAGTCGGCTTGGTTGCCTGCTGGTCAATCAGCACACCTATCTGTCTGTCCTCATCCATCCCCCGCCAGACAGCATGCTTTCAGATGCAACACTGAGAGTGTTCTCCATCTCCCTGTCATGATGTGAGAAACTTAAGTGTTCTCTTTGTACACAAGCAGGCCCTAAGACAAGTGTTCAAGTGAAAAAAACTGCACATTACTTTTTTTTATTTTTTTAAACAAGATAATGAATAAGTCAAATAATTAATAAGTAAAAAAAAAAACAAAACAAAACAAAAAACCCATGAGAAACAGGCAGACACATTTTTCTCCCCCACATCGACTTTGATATAATATGAAGCTGATCATTATCTTTAGAAGGTCTCATATCAGCCAGAATTGCTGTATTCTTGTTGTGAAATACAAAATTAGAATAATGATGCAATGGTGGATGAAAACTTTATAAAGCATAAAGTTTAGCAAATGCCTTTGTATTTCTTTGGACGGCAAGAGTTCTGCACACATACAGAGACACTGCACAACCTTTGAATAGCCACAAATGATTTATTGTGACACACCCAGTGTCTGACATATTCAAACTAACCTGTTGCTGCACAAAGTGCCTTCTTTAAACTATGAGGTTTTATAACCGCACACTTCTCAGTGAAGCTGCAAAGTTAAACTCTCCTAACTTTAAGCTGAACTGATTTAATAAACACTTGTTTGAATAAAATTAAGTATAAAAGTCCTGAGGACTCCAGAGCTGGATGCAGTGCTCCAGGTCAGGACTCACCAAAGCAGAGCAGAGGGGTAGGATCACTTCCCTTGACCTGCTGCTCAAGCTGCTTTTGATGCAGCCCAGCACACAGAGGGTTTCTAGGCTCAAGCACACAGTGAACTGACTCATGTTCAGTTTCTCATCAACCAACACCCCCAAGTCCTTCTCTGCAGGCTGCTCTGAATCACTGCTCTGTCCAACCTGTAGCATTCATTCAAAACATTCTAATTTGACTCATTACCACTCTGAAATGGATTGTTACAACTTGGAGAAGTGTCTTTTTCTTGTTTGGTGTTTACTCTTTGTCATATTCCTACATTTCCAGGTTCTTCCTCCTCTTTTCAACGTTCTGTTCCACTATTTGAGATGTTTGCATTCTGGCCCTCAGCATAAATAAGTCTTTATTGAGTAGTGACCCACTTAAAACCACTCATCCATCTCTCATCCAGCATTCTTTTAAATGCTGATTTTTCCAGCTTTCTCCTCCTTTCACAGAAGGTATTCTTCTGCTCTGTAAAAAGGCTGAGAAAGCTTCAAAAGGTGGCACCTTTCCACATTTCTCGCTATAGCCTCAAGTTATGAAAACGATTTCATTCTCAAGCAGTCAGAATTGACCACGGATGGGTATTTTAAAAAGTATATCCAGGAAAAGTATCCAGGATTATGGTTTTTTTTGCTCTGCAAGTTTTAAAGACAGAGTTGCTGGATCAAAAGGAAGAGAAAAATAGTCTGATGTGGGTGGGATTCAAAACATAGTTTTGGAGATGAAAAATGAAATCTGTGGAGTACTAAATTAATCCACTGCACCACCTATGAGAATATTATATGTTCAGGACACTTATGACACGTGTTCCAACTTCTCCCTTCCCAACTGTAAAAACATCCTCTGCCTGGGACACAGTGTCCCAGTGAAAGCAAGAATGCTTTCTTGCCTGATCATGAGGGATAGTTAAAGATTCATCACACTAAACAGGTGCAACAAATATTCATAGAAATGAATATTTAAAAGATGTAGAATTCACAAGAATTTCAGTGGTGTCCTGGGAGGTCCAAATCAAGTTAACCAGCCAGTGCATAAATAATTCCAATCTCTTCAGGAAGCTTTAAGTAGTAAAAGCAGAGCATTATGCCAACAGTGACTCTAAAAGAAGACAGTCTACCCATTGTCAAAACTGAAAGTTCTTCTATATAACCATATTTGTATAGAGTGTTTTCAATCACTGCAGTTATCCAAGATGCTAGAGAGGTTAGTTGAACATAAGTGATGCTTTATGTCTGTACTTGAACTCCAGGCCTCAAGGGCCACCCTGCAATATCTGTTAACCTCGTGGGCTGCAGGAGCCTTTATTCATTAAGGGGTGGTAATAGATGCACTGGACCAGGGAGGCCAAAATGTTTGTGTAGGAACTGCTTGCCATACCCATAGTAACAGGCATCAAAATCTAGAGTGCAGGAGAGAGGGCAGCAGTGCATCCACTAAGTGATCCATTCCACTTTAGAGAGGGGTATCTCTCACACTATCCCCAACACAACCCGGAGTAGTTATTATTATATATTATATAATATATAACTATAATATAACATTATTACTGTTACCTCTCAATTAAAACCAGAAGCAGCTTTGCTATCACTACTTGATGAATATTTCTTATTATTTCTTTTAATCATAAAAGCACAGAATGGTTTGGGTTGGAAGGGACTTTAAAGGGCACCCATTTTCAACCCCCTTGCCATGGACAGAGACACGTCCCACTAGACCAGGTTGCTCAAAGCCCCGTCCAACCTAGCCTTGAACACATTCTAGGGGTGGGGCATCCACAACCTCTCTGGGCAACCTGTTCCACCACCCCCAGAGAAGAATTTCTTCCTAATGTATAATATAAATCGACCCTCTTCCTATTAAAAGCCATTCTCCCTTGTCCTATCCCTACATGTCCTTGTAAAATGTTCCTCCCCAGATTTCTTCTAGGCCTCCTTTAGCTATTGGAAGACTGTTACAAGGTCTCCTGGAGCCTTCTGTTCTCCAGGCTGAACAAGCCCAGCTCCCTCAGTCTGTCTTCACAGGAGAGGTGCTCCATCCCCTGATCATCTGTGGCCTCCTCTGCACTTACTTCAACAGCTCCACATCCTCTTGTGTTGGGGAGCCCCACAGTTGGATGCAGAACTGCAGGGGGAGTCTCACAAGAGCAGAGCAGAGGGGGAGAATCACCTCCCCTAACCTGCTGGCCATGCTTTTGATGCAGCCCAGGACAGGGATGGTTTTCTTGGGCTGTGAGCACACACTCTCAGCTCATGTTGAACTTCTCATCAACTAACACCCCCAAGTCCTTCTCTCAATCATTCTTTGCTCAGCCTGTAGTTGTGCTTGGACTCTTAAACTTCAAAGGTGTGAGCATAAGGTTTACAACAACAGCATCTCTGCACACCCTTAGTGTCTGTAGGAACAAATTCTAATGATGCAGAAACTAAATGAAAAGATCTAAGAGAGTTGTAAGAACTGTCTAAATCTACAGGACATGCCAGCAAAAGTCAAACACACGATTTGGGAGCATCATTAATTGCAGTGAAAGCAACTCCTAAGCAATGTACAACTGGCAGATCTCTCCAGTGACTGATCTGGAAAAGGGTTTTTATTTTTGAGAAGTGTTGTTTGTTTTTTAAAAAGCATCTGGAAGAAAACCTCTGGCCAAATCTCATCAATAGTTTTCTTTCAGATGCTGCCTCCTTGCCTTCCTGGATCTCAGTGGCATTTCTATTGCATTCATAAATATAAACCTTATTCTCAAATGCTTACCACCTCTTTTTATCAGTGTAACCTTATCTAAATGTTAATATGAATTTACAACATGAACAAATGAGAAAACTCTTCTGTTATTGCCAGTTACATATAAGTGAATATGTTTTCCTTGACATCATTATTTCTTTTCTCTTTATACTAATCTTAAAAGTAAGGCTTATCTTGACCACTGAAACCTGAGCTTAGAAAAGAAACAGATGGAAGGAAGTATCATTGGAAAATATTTAATTATAGCAAGATTTTTCTTTGATCTGTGGACAGTGTAACACTTATTTGTGATACTAGTTGAACCATTACACTTCAAACTTTACTGCCAAGACAAATAAGATGTAATTCACCATAGCCAATGTTTCTGTGCTACTGAATAACACCAAATAAACAATAGGCTACTTCCTCATTCATTCCCTCAGATCCTAGAGATTCTTTGTCCTTAAAACATGAAAAAAATATAGTCCCTGAAATCCCTGCTGGTAATTCACATTTAGGATTTTTAGGTCAAGTTAATGAGTAGTAAACCTCTGCTGTACTCAACCCCAAAGGCCAGTAGCCAAGAACAACCTTCAAGATGTATTTGCTGGATTTGTCTCCAGTTGTCATATTCTCACACCCTGGCCACCTGAGTCTGTGGATTCCTGTAATACTGAAAGTCCTAAGGCTGCTTGCTAGCTGCCTTCATACATCGTTCTGCTCCGCTGTGTTTTCAAATGCTTACATTTATTGTCTTTATTCCTCTAAGTGTCCCAGTATTAAACTCATAAAACATGAGAGTGATTATAATCTCAAATACCTGAAGCTTAACCTTTTTTTGTAGCAACTTAAATACTCCTCCACTCAGAGGAAGAAAGAAAGCATCCACACTCATTAAGCAGGCTGTGCTTTAATCAGCAATCTAAATACAACTCTTCCAGATACTTAAACTACCTATCATATTGATGTTTTCATCATAAACTGCTTCCTTTCATCAGTACAACTATGTACTTAATTTTTATCTTTAACAAAGCCACATCCATACATCTTCTGCTCAGGAGTACTCCAAGCCAAGGCAGCATATACAGATATTTCTTCAGTTGCTTGGTCTGTCTTACTCTTTTTCCTAAGCTTGTGCTCTCAGTCCTTGCTGGAAGCAGCACAATCACTGGGAAAAATCTCTGTGTGACCCAGTGTGGCTATTCTCAGGTTATGTTCTTGTCCTGGTTTTCTTGCTGCTTTAATGAAGTCTCTGATCATCCTTTAAATAAATTCTTCCATATTTAAATCACTTCTTCCAGCTTCCCATTAATATTTAAAACATCAGCATATCCAAAGACTTGATAACTTGACATTTTACCATTGCACAAGTCACACTGTATTTAATAAACTCCACAAAGAAGAAACCTAAAGAAGAAACCTAAACAGTAAATCATTTTCATAAGAACCCTGTACAGATGGTAAAATACTTGCCATGCAACCATGCAAGATTTTTAATCACATTATTAAGTTTTAATACAAGGATTCTCGATTAATTGTAATGTATTTTCAAAAAGACGGAGTCTAACTCCACAAGATGCTGCTGAAAAATAGAAACTGCTCATTTCTTGTTACACTGAGGTCAGAAGGAAATTTACCTTTTAAAATTAATATTAATGTAAAGAGTTATGAATGTAATGTTAATGTAAAAAGTTATTTCCTACTCTGTTCTCGTGAGACCTCACCTGGAGCATTGTGTGCAGTTCTGGTGTCCT